>SJYC01145412.1:0-12255 GCA_006408675.1 Madoqua kirkii | reverse complement strand
TTTTAATTTAAATTTTTTGTTTTAATTGGAGGCTAATTACTTTACAATATTGTGTTAGTTTTGCCATACATCAACATGAATCTGATTTAAATGATGTTTCTTTGTACAGTAGAAAACATGCTTTACCTAGATTTAAGTCTTGGCTCTCTCAAAAGCTAGTTGGGAGGCCTCTGCCATTTCATTTATCTCCCAGTTTTTTAAATCTGTTAGTCATGGGGTATGGATTAAATTATTTCTAATACAGGTTCTGACTCTAATATGTTATAGGACTGGTTTCTATTAAAAATGTATCACACACAGGCAATTATAAATTGGCATAGGTTGACTCAAAGACTGCATTTCATATAATCAACTATTTGTCACCTGTGTCCATTTTAATAGGTTCAAAATGATTTCATGTCTACTCAGAAATATTAGAAGTATGTGAGGTGACACACAGATGGAGTGTTAAATCAATATTTCTTCCATATAAAAACCCAGATTGCTAAAATATGTACCTTGTTCATTAAATGATTTTATTTTTAACTGACTAAAGTGCATTAATATTAAAATGTTATAGTTTGATGTCATTAGCATGGCTACTAATGCTGAATCACATGTTTCTTTAATATTCTTCAATATCATTTGCCTTGTTTGATATCAGCACTGCTCCCAAGTAAAGATGAATAACCCAAAAGGTTTTAAAGTGAATGTACAGATGTACATTATTGCTTTTTTTTTTAATAATGCAAACTTTTTGCCTACACTATTTTCATAATGATCTTCATTTTATCTTTAGGAAAGAGTCAATATATATGGTTGACTTTTTAAAAGTTAACTTTTGACTCCTTCAAAAACCCATGTTTCTGGGTTTTTAAAAGTTAAGACCACAGACCTACTGATTAGAGCAACAGGACTTAATTGCTCATCTTGAGTTACATAGTTAGTTAAGTCACTTGGTCAGTCGTGTCAGACTGTTTGCGACCCCATGGACTGTAGCCCACCAGGCTCCTCTGTCCATGGGATTCTCCAGGCAAGAATACTGGAGTGGGTTGCCATTTCCTTGACTTACATAGTAACCCCCAAATAGTGTAACTACAGGGTGCTTTAAATATTTGTCAACAAGATTTACTATAAAGAAAGGTTTTATTTTGCCATGCTTTGGATATACCTTACCAAGAATATGATAAAATAGCTCTTCTAAAAAAATATTTTAGGCTTCCATATTTTTCCAAAGACTATAGAAATAAGGTAGCATAATCATTTGCAAGTCATAACAAAGATACTGTACTAGTTAAGCCAAATATTACAAAATAAAAATTATAGCCAGGTGGGTCCAGATTGATATTCACATAAAAAGGTGCCACACCAAAGAACTTTACTGGACAATAGTTTCATGTACTATCCAGCATGACCCTATATTATAAAGTAATCAATACTTATTTCACATTTTCAGGGTGCTCAAATGGTAGGGGAGACAAATGGGATTCATTTCAGAACAAAGAAAAGCAAATACACTACTTGACTGACTTTGTCTTCAAATATTTTAACTGGAAAATCAGTGAAAATTAAGTAATGTTAATCATACAAAATTTTTAAAGCTGCATATACGCTGTAAGGCTACACAAATTTATTTTTTTAAATCTCAGAGCTCTTTGGTTTTCTTTGTTTGTTTTTTTTGTTTGTTTGTTTGTTTTTTTGCTTCACTGAGCTTCAAATCTGTTTTATACTCCATTAACTGACTAGTGCATAGTACAAGCGTGTGTGTGTATGTGTGTGTGTTTAAAAATAATTCTGGGTATACATGATGCATGTTTTCCAAGTTCAAGGGTTTGGTCAATAATTTCAATTTTCATGCAGTTTCTTAGAGTAGCTTTCAAAATAGTTCCTTCTTGGGTGTAATTTTTCACTGCAAACAAATCCACAGAGATAAAAGCATTTAAGACTAATGCCTCACACCCACCAGGCATTTTACAAGGCATCTTACCTAGAATATCACGTCTTTGCTTAACAAGAATAAAATAAGGTAATAAAAAATAAAGTACCAAACAATGGCGAAATAAGTAGCAAAACGGGAACTTAAACTACCATTGATAAAAAGACTATAATCCACTTGCTATAACACATTGCATATTGAGCATGGAACACACTATTCAGCAAATATTTGGTGTTTAATAATGGTTCATTTCATCAGAAGGGCAAGGCATTTGCTAGGTACATGAGGCAGTGATTTTCAAACAGAGAGCTGTATCTATTAATGGGTCATGAAACCAAATGCTTACAAGAATAAAATAAGGTAATAAAAAATAAAGTACCAAACAATGGCGAAATAAGTAGCAAAACGGGAACTTAAACTACCATTGATAAAAAGACTATAATCCACTTGCTATAACACATTGCATATTGAGCATGGAACACACTATTCAGCAAATATTTGGTGTTTAATAATGGTTCATTTCATCAGAAGGGCAAGGCATTTGCTAGGTACATGAGGCAGTGATTTTCAAACAGAGAGCTGTATCTATTAATGGGTCATGAAACCAAATTATTTCTCTTAACCAGAACTTTCTCAAAATGGGATGAATTAATCAACATCATTTCTGGCAACGGTAGTCTGTCAATGGGCAACACCCAT
The DNA here is from genome assembly GCA_006408675.1 of Madoqua kirkii. Taxonomy (NCBI): domain Eukaryota; kingdom Metazoa; phylum Chordata; class Mammalia; order Artiodactyla; family Bovidae; genus Madoqua; species Madoqua kirkii. The sequence continues at coordinate 9,641 of SJYC01145412.1, read as the reverse complement.
CCTTCCATGCTCTTTTTTGAATGTGCTGAAATGCATGTCATAACATCCCCTATGTGAACTTCATGCAATTAATTAGGTAAGTGACCAAAGCATGACTACCATGAGGCTGCTGGATCCTTGGGGCTCGAGCAGATTGGGGGAATGGGAGGCTATGTTGTTCGTTGTTTGCAACAAAAGTGCTGAGTCCTTGGCCCTGGTTTCTTCAATGGTGGTGCAATCCACTGTGTGTATAGTCGCCGTCTCAGCATATTGTATTACTCTGGTGCTGGAGGTAGAGAAACCAGTGCTACTAAGTTGATGTTCCTGCTGGTGCTGTACTGTGAATATTAAAATAGTCATGCTCTGACACATGGAATCTCACCCTCTACTATGAGCACCTATGGGACTGCAGCACGGCAAGCTGGTACTTGCTTAGTCATCTCCTGTGGAGCCCTGCTACCCCTTGACATCCTCGAGCAGGTTGGGGCTCTTCCCTGAAATGGAGTAAAAATAAGTGCTGGCTCAGGAGACTTATATTTGAATTACAGGGACTGTATAAGGATGTGCAGGTTAAGCACTGCACAACTCCAGGGGCCAACATTAATGGAGGTGTCAAGGTATCAAAAAAAAAAAAAAGTTTGAAAACCATTGTTTTCGAAATGCGAAGAAATAAGCAGAAAGTATTGGTGACAGAATTTGTGTTTAATGAAGTGATCATTTCTAGTTGAGCTCAGGTGAGAATATGGGATTTAATCCATCTTTGAGACTGAAAAAAAGGGACCAGGAGATAGCATTTATTGTGGTCTGGAGGGCACGGTTAGAGAGAGATGAACAAGACCAAGCTTCAGAACTGTTCATGAGATTATATGCAAAAATAAAAGTTAATAAAAGTTAAAAAATAGCAGCAACTAAACAACTTGAGACCATGAAACAAAAATGATAATATAAAACACAAGCAGGTGCTCACCATCTCTGACTTTTTGGAACTAATTTTGTGCTCCATATCAGGATATTTTCTCATAACAAAAGGAAGCAGCTTCGTGGAATAATGGTTAAACCCATCAATTACTGTGTTTTGTCCCTATCAATTTCCTTAGATTTCCAAAGATTAAAAATAACACTTTACTCTTGTGCCAAATCCCAAATATTTTGTCTTCACCTGTCTTATTTACAGTGCTGTGCTTCTGTATGTTTTATGGGATGAGACCATTGTCAAAAAAGTTACATCCATGAGCTCATCGCTTTCTCCTCTATGTTTTATCAACACAGTGACTCATGATTCAGAATTTATTCAGCTAATGGTGCTTCATTGCTTGATTACACAATTATGCATCTATACATTATTTATTACACAATTTATATCCAGACCTATGTACATACATGCAGAAGAAAAATAAGAATCTTTCTTTTAAAATATCTTGACAGTCTTCAGTATTTATATGTGCAATGATACATATAATACATAGTTTAAGAGTTAGTTTATTGCTCAAATTGTATAGTTGTTGCTATTAAATAGATTTATTGAGAATTTATTCAGAAAAAATATGCTCCATTTTGCTAATAGAAATGCAGGATATCTATTTATACAATTGCTAAATGTGCAGACATCATTTACTCATTTATCTGCAATAATTATTCAAAATGAATGGAAATTTGGTTAAAATTCTTTAGATAGAATCACATTTTGAACAAAAATTTTTTATAATTGAAAAGTTAAGCTTGGTTTATAAATGAGGTTATATTGGATTTTCTGTCTTTATGTCTTCTTTTCTGTTTTAGTCATACTTGAGTTGTGCCCAACTCCTTGCAATGCCATGGACTGTTACATGCCAAGCTTCCCTGTATTTCACTGTCTCCTGGAGTTCACTCAAATTCCTGTCCATTGAGTCAGTGACGCCATCCAACCATCACATCCTCTGTCAGCCCCCTCTCCTCCTGCCCTCAATCTTTCCCAGCATCAGGGTCTTTTCCAGTGAGTTGGCTCTTCAAGATGAGTTATATTGAAGAAAGACTTTTATTTATCTTGGGGACATGAATGAGTCTCTTAGTACTGGTGAATTAAGTGATCTACTTACAAAATTCTGACTCCAATAAAACATATTCTGAGTAGGGAGGGAGTTTAGAAACCACACCTTTTAAACTTTTATTATGGAAAAATGCAAATATACACAAAACTAGAGAGAATAGTATAATAAGCCCCATGTACCTATCACTTCACATCAATAATTTGCCCATTTTTTGATCTATCCCTTTTATTTTTCTCCTGGAGCATTGTAAAGAAAATCTTAGATCTCCATCAGTTCATTTATAAACACTTTATTTTGCATCCCAAACAGGTAAGCCCTTAAAATTTTACCAAAATAAAATTGTTATACATACTGATATTAATTATATATAAATGGCTATGTCACATGGCTTGTGGGATCTTCCCTGATCAGGGTTTGAACCCGGTCCTAACAGTGAAAGTGCCAAGTCCTAACCACTGGACCACTAGGGAAGTCCCTGACAATAATTTTTTTAAAACAATGAATATCAAACCATGATCAAATATATTCTGTATCAGAGGCTTTTTCTAACTTTTTCATTTCTGCATCTTGATCAATACAAGATGCACACATTTGCACTGAGTTGACATGTAGAGACCATTTTATTTAATGTCTTCAGTTTCTGCAACTTGAGGTGTGAAGAAAGTAATTCATTTACTCAAACGTCACCAGGCTTTTTGCTTTATCTATTCATTCTGCAAATATTTATTCAGCATCTAGTAGATACTGTTCAAGGTACTTGGGAATTCTCTATAAGCAAAAATGACAAAGATCTCTGTCCTTATGGAGTTTCTATTTCTGTTGGAAGAATGTAATATAAACATTAAAAGAAATCAAGTGCAAAGTATATTTGAGGATAATAAATGACAGGGACCAAAGAAAATTATAGCAGGCCTGCAAGTGCTTTGGTGATGGTAGGAAGATGGGCTGCCTGAATTTTTGAGAAGGGCTGCCCACCCACTGAGAAGGAGACATGCAAGGGAAGATTTAAGGTGAAGGAGGTAATCTGGGGTGATCTGGGAGAAGGGGAAGAGGGCAATGTCAGTGCCTCAATGAAGTTGACCTTTTCCTCTGAGTAAAACAGAAGCCATTGGAAAGTTGGCTACAGAGCAATGACACCTTTTGGTTTTTGCTTTAAGAGGAACATTCTAGTTAATACATGGTGACTAGACAGTTTAAGGCATGGACAGGGAGCACAGAATTTCAGACAGCTTGGGAGGACAGTGCATTAGTTGAGGGAAGAAATAATGTTAACAATGGAGATTAGTAATGGAGATTTGAAGTGGTCTAGTTCTAGGTATATTTTAATGTTGAGGCTGAATAACTAGAGGTGGGGTATAAAAAGAGGAGAAAAGTCAAGATTACACCAAAGTTTGTGGCCTGAGCAAGAACAGGATAAAACTGCTATCTAACAAGAATTACAAGTCACAGATTTTGGGCTAGAGAAGATCAGATCAGGTTTTGAGATGTAGAGATGTTCACTATCAGTCAGAGACGCTGAGTAGGAAGTTAGATATCCAAATCTGAGTCTGGAATTGAGCAAAAATATCAATTTTGGGGGTCATCAGCATATAGATATTTTATTTAAGGTCATGGAAATATTCTGAGAATACAAGAATGTCAGCATAAAGAAGAGCAGAGAGACCCGAGGCATGCAAGATTAAGCCCACAGCTTGCCAACATATAGAGATCAGAGAAACCAGAAAGTTTCTGGTTGGAAACAGAATGTCCAAACAGCAATGTCCATCACTATTGCAATGATTTATTTCTTCTCAAATTTCATATTGAAACTCTCAGTTGTTGCATATTGAGATCAAGTCTCAGACAGATTAGCAATTCCATCTCTACTGTGCACTCTCCCTACCTTCGAATCATTTTACTCCCCACTTTAGCATCATATATGCTTTACTCCTTCTGGTTAGACGGTTCCCATTATCACCTTGGCCACTTTTCAAATGCTTTTGCATCAAGCATAGTGGCTTTCTGATCACTCTAGTCACCATGGTGATAGCAACTTTAAAAGCCATTCTTATTGATGCTTCCTGAAGACAAGCCCAGCATATGTTTTGTTTCAGCCCTGTTGTCAAAAATATCATTAATAGGACAAAAAAAATGCCCCAGAATGCCTGATAAATTTTATGATTATCTTTTTAAGAAAAGTCATGGTCAAGCATAAGCAATAGCACAGAAAACAGGATGCCATCAGTTCTTTAGAACAGAGAAAGATTTATACCAATAGCATGCAACAAACACTTTGGGAAGAGATGCTCACTCTAAACAAATGATTTATGGGTTGTTTTGCTCAATTCTTTTCTTTACCTCAGCCATTTACCCATGTGTATTCTAAAAACAGCTACTAAAATCAGTTTTTATACACACATACACATATATATGAGAATAATGTGACAGAGTATTTCCTTTAGGATTCGTATGTCCATGTGTGCATATTTGGCAAAGCATCAAAGATAAACTGTTATAAGATGGAACATAACTAATCTACCACTCTTAGATTATATTCTTTGCTAATATAAACAGCTAGACAAGGAAAAGTCTTAGTCACTCAGTCATGTCTGAATCTTTGTGACGTCATGGACTTTAGCCTGCCAGGCTCCTCTGTCCATGGAATTCTCCAGGCAAGAATACTGGAGTGGGTTACCATTTCCTTCTCCAGGGGATCTTTCCTACCCAAGGGTCGAATCTGGGTCTCCTACATTGCAGGCAGATTCTTTACTCTCTGAGCCACCAGGGAAGCCCAGACAAGGAAAATGATGACATAAAAGTACGTGCATATATAAGAAACGAAGCGCCAGTCTATGTTCAATACAGGATACAGGATGCTTGGGGCTGGTGTACGGGAAGATCCGGGGAGATGGTGTGGGGTGGGAGGTGGGAGGGGGCTTTCGCATTGGGAGATCGTGTACACCTGTGGCTGATTCATGTCAATGTATGGCAAAACCAATACAGTATTATAAAGTAGAATAAAGTATATATACAAAAAAAGTACGTGCATATACAAGTGCAAGGTAAAACATCCAATGAATATCTGGTTTCCATCAAGAGCTGAAGAAAAACAGTTTCTACATAGAGTCTAACAATGGAAGATTTCTTTTTCTGTTTTTTTTTTTTTTTTAAATTAGTCAGTCAGTTGGTATTTACTGAGTTCCTGCTATTTACCCAGAATTATTGTAAGGAACAAAGGAAGCACAGCTCTTAAGTCACACCTGTAATGAAATTTTACTATCCAGGCTTAGAAGAAAGACAATTCCAACAACAGAATGAGTGGACCAGTCATTAAGTTTTAATGTGCTTAAAGCTTAAGCACATTAGCCTTTCCCTTCTCCAGGGGATTTTCCCTTCCCAGGGACTGAACCCAGGTCTCCCACATTGCAGGCAGATTCTTTACCAGCTGAGCAACAAGGGAAGCCCTAGTAAAAACATGACTGAATAATTACTTTTCTGCATCTGTCTGATGTCAGATAATCATCATTTGTTTTATTAGGAACAATAAATTCAATTGACAGATCTAAATGTCTAAAAGCACATTTAAATGATACACATTTGAATGATCTCTTCATTAGGAGATATCTAAAACATTATCAGATCAATGACAGTATCTCTTTGGCATAAAAGTCAGACCTCTGAGCTTAGAGAGACAACAAATATTTTAAGAAGAGCCTCACCATTTCTATCATAGTAACTTCCCAGACTGCAACAATAAATCCTCCTGATTCATGGCATTCATACAGAACAGATTTAGAAATAACATATTTATTTTCACCATTTTTACTGTATCTTAGTTACAAAGCCAAATAATGGGTAAAGTTAAATCGTTACCTTTAGTTGGATGGAATAAAGAAATCAGATATAAAATCAAATCAAGCTATAAAAAGCTTAATTTAGGTCTGATGCAGAACACTGCTTAACTTTACAAACATGAACTAAACACCAAGTGTACCTAACAAGACAGCTGATCGGTTGGAATTAGCTTGAATGGTGACTGATTTTTACCTGTAGTATTAAAGTATAATCACTGGAGTTAAATAATTCCTAGCACTTGTAATTTGGGCCATTGTAAAAGTATGAGACATAGTTTCTGCCTCCAGCATTACTGCAGAGACAAGGCAAGAACACATAAAATTTAAGAGAAATCACATGGATATGGTGACATAGGAGCTTTGGTGCTCTGCTGGTGGCAGTGTAAATGGTAGCCGCAATCTGCCTAGCCATCTGTTATTACTTAGTCAAATTAAGTATATACATACCCTTTGACACAGCAATTCTACAATTGGCATTTATCCCAGGGAAATTTTCACACAGGTCCATAAGACATATATGCCAGGTTATTCAGTACAGTGTTATTCATAATGGTGTGAGTTGGAAGTAAACAGGATATTCATCAACATGAAAGAGAAAGGTAAAACATCCTGGATACAAAATCATGGCGCTCAATGCAAATGTGCACAGATGTGTAACTTGTGCCTATACAGGAACATCTAGCCAAAGGGTTCCCTGGCAAGGACACTGGAGAGCTGGGAAATTAGCTGCTCCTAATTCTCATAAGGGTTTTAGTAAGTACACAACCTAACTCTAGAAGATAGGGTTCTACCCTAACTACCCATCACTACAAATGATTATTGTTATTCTAACAAATAATAGAGCTTATGAAAAAGGATAAACAATGAAATAGTAACAACATGTATTTTACAGAAATGATAATGCACAAACAGAAAACAATTCACATTTTGAAAGAACACCATTCAAATAAAAAGATACACCTTAAACACAATAATTGTACTTGATATAAAAGAGAAAATGAAATATGGGTATGGAGATAATAGGGAACACATATGTATACCTACACTTAAAGACGTTAACAAGACTAATACAGATATGGCATCATGGATATTATGGTTACCTCTGCCCATATAATCCCTTGTATCAAACCAATGGCAAAAGCATCAAAAAAACATATCTTTAGACAGTGCTATCAACATGGTGTCTGTGAAAGATCCTTGATTAGAAGATAAGAGAATCAAGGTCTACTAGTAGTTTCATTTATTTTTTCTTATATATAAAACCTTCTTAAATTATTTACCACTTCTGCACCTCAATGTTTTTCATTGTAAAAATAGGAATGATAACTTTTTTGTCTTAAAGCAGGAAGTAAGCCAGAAAATGTTTGGATGTCTAAGGTGATGTGACTATTGTAACACTTCACTCCACCTCTTATACCTCGCTTGCTTGGACCTTGTAATGTATTCCTCCTCTACTTTGGGAAGAAAGATTAGCCAAGATTTAAAAATCTCCAACTATCTAAACATGACAGCAAGTCAATAGATTCTTGCTCTTTATGTGCCGTACCCTTTCCTAAGGCTCTGTTGCTTATCACCAATTCATTTTGGGTTTTGAGGTTAAAGGTGGCTAATACGACTGAGTCTGTTTGAGTTCTCATCACAAATTCAGAGAGATGGTTTTTCAAGAGAGATTTGGGGACCTCTCCATTAGCCTATTTACTGTGTTTCTTCTATCACTGACAAACCAGAATCAAGGCACAAGATTTCTAACATGAATCTTGTTTTCATGATTCTGTTCATATCCTGTCTAGTCTTGCATAACATATCCCATTGCTTTTGTTAAATATATATTTATTTTGCACCAGATATAAGCCAATATGACTGTTAAGAGTATTTCCACAGAAAGGCAGACAAATGTCTTTCCTGCGTCTCCAAAGGGAACAAATGTGATTTCAAATCAGTTCAAAATAGCCAGCTAGATCAAGTTTCATATTCCTAAGTTGTTTTAACTGTTTTTTGAATTACATTGCTCATGTGTTAATCAGAAGTTTTGCTTTAATATTAACATCTCCCCTCATTTGTAACAATATGCTAGCAGAACACATTCAGACAGAATGTGGTCCACTGGAAAAGGGAATGGCAAACTACTTCATTATTCTTGCCTTGAGAACCCCATGAACAGTATGAAAAGGCAAAAAGATAGGACACTGAAAGATGAACTCCCCAGGTTGGTAGATGCACAATATCTTACTGGAGATCAGTGGAGACATAACTCCAGAAAGAATGAAGAGATGGAGCCAAAGCAAAAACAACACCCAGTTGTGGATAGGACTAGTGATAGAAGCAAGGTTCGATGCTGTAACGAGTAATATTGCATAGGAACCTGGAATGTCAGGTCCATGAATCAAGGCAAATTGGAAGTGGTCAAACAGCAGATGACAAGAGTGAACATTGACATTCTAGGAATCAGCGAACTAAGATGGACTGGAATGGGTGAATTTAACTCAAACGACCACTATATCTACTACTGTGGGCAGGAATCCCTTAGAAGAAATGAAGTAGCCATCACAGTCAACAAGAGTCCAAAATGCAGTACTTGGTTGCAATCTCAAAAATGACAGAATGATCTCTGTTCGTTTCCAAGGCAAACCATTCAATATCACAGTAATCCAAGTCTATGCCCTGACCAGTAATGCTGAAGAAGCTGAAGATGAACAGTTCTATGAAGACCTACAAGACCTGCGAGAACTAACACCCCCAAAGGATGTCCTTTTCATCATAGGGGACTGGATGCTAAGTCCAGTCAAGAAACACCTGGAGTAACAGGCAAATTTGGCCTTAGAGTACAGATTGAAGCTGGGCAAAGGCTAATAGAGTTCTGCCAAGAGAATGCACTGGTCATAGCAAACATCCTCTTCCAATAACACAAGAGAAGAATCTCCACATAGACATCACCAGACGGTCGACACAAAAATCAGATTGATTATATTATTTGCAGCCAAAGATGGAGAAGCTCTAGACAGGCAGCAAAAACAAGACTGGGAGCGGTCTGTGGCTCAGATTATGAACTCATTACTGCCAAATTCAGACTTAAATTGAAGAAAGTGGAGAAAACCACCAGACCATTCAGGTATGACCTAAATCAAATCTCTTATGACTATATAGTGGAACTGAGAAATAGATTTAAGGGACTAGATCTGATAGACAGAGTGCCTGATGAACTATGGATAAAGATTTGTAATAGTGTACAGGAGATAGGAATCAAGACCATTCCCAAGGAAAAGAAATGCAAAAAAGCAAAAGGGCTGTCTGAAGAGGCCATATAAATAGCTGTGAGAAGAAACGCAAAAGCAAAAGGGAAAAGGAAAGATATACCCATTTGAATGCAGAGTTCCAAAGAATAGCAAGGAGAGATATGAAAGCCTTCCTCGGCGGTCAATGCAAAAAACAGAGGAAAACAATAGAATGGGAAAGACTAGAGATCGCTTCAAGAAAATTAGAGACACCAAGGGAACATTTCATGCAAAGATAGGCTGAATAAAGGAAATAAATGGTAAGGACCTAACAGAAGCAGAAGATATTAAGGGGTGGCAAGAATATACAGAAGAACTACAAAAAAAGATCTTCACAACCCAGATAATCACAATGATATGATCACTCACCTAGAGCCAGACATCCTAGAATGCAGACCCAAGTGGGCCTTAGGAAGCATCACTACAAACAAAGCTAGTGGAGGTGATGGAATTCCGGTTGAGCTATTTCAAATCCTGAAAGATGATGCTGTGAAAGTGCTGCACTCAATATGCCAGCAAATTTGGAAAAC
>SJYC01145410.1:0-10665 GCA_006408675.1 Madoqua kirkii | reverse complement strand
ACTAGTTACTTGTAAATAAGAATTCAAAGTCTTAGGTAAATGCTTATCCATTAGAAAATCACTCCATTTAGTAAATGAATTCACTGGAAAGAAATTTTGGTCCACAAAATGCATGCTATGAAACCCAGAAGCCTTATTTCAGTAAGTATGTGCTTTTAAGAACAAATATATAAATCCTAAAGAATTATGTAATAGGATTTAAATTTTAAGTTTCAGTTGAAGAACAAAACATATTCCATCTGCTACGTCTCTTAACTATTCACTTATGTGAGGGAGTGAAGGTATGAAAAGTTGAAGAAAGGGAACCAACTATCTGTATGCCTTGGAGTCCTGCCCCCTGTGGAGTGGCTAGAAATATTTTCATCTTTATCCTGAATCAAGAGAAAACCTTCACTCTACAATTGGTGGGGGAAAACAATAAAAGAATACGCTACTGACTGACATCTGAGCAGATTGGTCAGCTAGGGCAATATACAGCCAAGTTAAAGAGAGCTGACTTTGCACTGATTCCAAATTTTATTGGAACATGAATGGCAAAGAGGTGGGCTGTGTGTGATAAAGAAATGGTGTGGGTTCATCTTAGGTCTTAAATAAGAGAAATATATTTATCCTGAATCAAGAGAAAACCTTCACTCTACAATTGGTGGGGGAAAACAATAAAAGAATACGCTACTGACTGACATCTGAGCAGATTGGTCAGCTAGGGCAATATACAGCCAAGTTAAAGAGAGCTGACTTTGCACTGATTCCAAATTTTATTGGAACATGAATGGCAAAGAGGTGGGCTGTGTGTGATAAAGAAATGGTGTGGGTTCATCTTAGGTCTTAAATAAGAGAAATATCTGGGAAGGCTACAGACCTCAGCAGGAAGACTTGAGAAGACCTACTGAATGCCATGAGGCTGGAGAGAAGACTGGAATAAGCTAAAAAGGAGCTACTTTGCCCAGGTGAAAGGTGGCACAAAGGGGCAGGTAAGTGCTCTCTGAAGGAGTCTGTGGACCATCACCTCAATGCCCAAGAAGTAAATATCTACTACTCCACTCACCTCTTTTCCCTCCCTGCACGCTAACTGTGAGGAATCCAAAGCCAAGTTGGCAAGACATTGAAAAATATATAAAAGTGCATGGCAATAACTAAAGGAACCTACTGTACAGGCTAGGGAACTCTACTCAATACTCCCTAATGGCTGATATAGGAAAATAATCTTATAAAAAAAAAAAAAGAGTGGATATACGCATACAAAGAGAAAGCAAGGAAATTCCAGAAAAAAATCTACGTCTGTTTCATTGACTGTGCTATAAAGCCTTTGTGTGGATCATAACAAACTGTGGAAAGCTCTTAAGGAAGAATACCAGACCATCTTACCTGTCTCCTGAGAAACCTGTATGCAGGTCAAGAAGCAACAGTTAGAACTCTGTATGAAAAAACTGATTGGTTCAAGATGGAGAAAGGATCACATAGGGCTGTTTGCTGTCACCCTGTTTATTTAACCTATACACCACTGAGCACATCATGAGAAAGGCCAGGCTGGATGAGCTACAAGCTAGAATTAAGATCGGTGGAAGAAACATCAACAACCTCAGATATGTGGATGATACCACTCTAATGGCAGAAAGAGCCTCTTGATGAGAGTGAAGGAGGAGAGTGAAAGAGCTGGCTTAAACTACATATTAAAAAACACACACACACACAACAAAACTAAGATCATGGCATCCAGCCCTGTTACTATATGGCAAATAGAAGGGGAAAAGGTGGAAGGAGTGACAGATTTCCTCTTCTTGGGCAGATGGTGACTGCAGCCATGAAATCAGAAGACATTGCTTCTTGGCAGGAAAGCAATAACAAACCTAAGCAGTGTGTTGAAAAGCAGAGACATTACTCTGCTGACAAAGGGCCATATAGTCAAGCCTGTGGTCTTCCCAGTGGTCACACATGGTTGTCAGAGCTGGACTGTAAAGAAGGCAGAACATCAAAGAATTGATGCTTTCGAACTGTGGTCCCATGGACTGCAAGATGATCAAACCAGTCAATCTTAATGGAAATCAACCTTTAATCCTCATTGGAAGGACTGATGCTGAAGCTGAAGCTCCAGTATTTTGGTCATCTGAACAAAGGACTCATTGGAAAAGTCCCTGATGCTGGGAAAGATTGAGGGCAGAAGAAGAGGGCATCAGATGATGAGATGGTTGGATGGCATCACTAACTCAATGGACATGAGTTTGAGCAAACTCCAGGAGTTGCTGATGGACAGGGAGGCCTGGTGTGCTGCAGTTCATTGGGTCACAAAGAGTCACACATGGCTGGGCGACTGAAAAACAACAACATATGTGTATGTGTGACTGATTCACTTTACTATACACCTGAAACTAACACAACATTGTAAATCAACCATAAGCTAATATCTTTTTTTAAATACATGGCAGAGAAATAAGAAAACCACACCTTCCAGCTTGTCACTGGGACACACTAGGGGATGGAGGAAATATGGAGAAGGAAACTATGAAAGTGTTTGTTGCTCAGTCGTGTCCGACTCTTTGTGGCCCCATGGACTATAGCCTGCCAGGCTCCTCTGTCCATGGGATTCTCCAGGCAAGAGTACTGGAGTGGGTTGCCATTTCCTTCTCCAGGGGGTCTTCCCAACCCAGGAATCAGGAAGACGGTACTTTAAATACATTTAGAGTTTGAGATTATTATTGGACACATTAATTTCTGAGAGGAGGGTCTTTTGCCTTCTAAAGGTGACCCAAAGGGTCACCAGCTGTATACTACATTTCATGGAGAAACTGAGGAACAATAGCGCCATACTCTTAAAACAGAAGTAGGAGATATGGTTGAATTATGATTGTATTATATGTGTTTGTTTATTTAATCCTTATAACTATTGGGTTGGTCAAAAAGTTGAAAGATTTTACAGAAAAATCCAAATGAAACTTTTGGTCAACCTAATATTAAATAATTACCTTAATAGATAATGTACTCTAGAATTAGTTATATAAATAAGCAAGGAAGCTAAATACATTTAATCCTTTCAATAAATGCAAACATACAGGCAGAAAGTCATGCCCTTTACATGATTGCACATGCTCTATTTTGCTTTGTCTTCATGTCAAAGAAGTTGTTTTGTAAAGAAATTCAAAAGGTGGACTTGTTTGACAAGTAAAATACACGGACTATTTAAAATCAACTGGTTCTGAAAGGAACCAAAAAGAAAAAAAAAAAAACACATTTCCCAATTGTTCCCTTCTTGTGGCTCACAATTGCATATTAAACCCATTACAGTAATAATACTTCACAAGCAATATTCTTTAAGTTTCAGTGGAAAAACAGTGCTTTAGGAAACATGCCATGGAATAATGATTCAACTGGAGTATTTTTAAACTCAATTATAGTACTAAATAGCTTTTTCAACTTTTAAGGAAATTTAAATTTTGCTATACCCCTCTTTGTCACACAATTCTATTTTTTTTTAGTTTTATTCTCTACTAGATTTCTGTTTCAATTCAATAATTTCAGCATTTCTATTTTGAGAAATTATAGATAATATCTAATGAACAAGATGTGTATAAGAGACAGTAACTACTCTCTGTCCCTCCAGATTGATTTAAATTATTATAGAAAATGGGATTCAAAGTTTTAAATGTGCACTAAGGGGGAAAAAAACACATTGATGGTAATTATTAGTAATTAAATGCTTTTAAAATTAGGAAGATAAATATAGTGCTATCCTGCCATTCAAATTCCTCAGAGTCACAAAGGAGGAGATTTTAAGAGATGGTTTAAAGGAACGGAAGTTTATTGTAAAAAAAACAGAGGGAATTCTATAAAAGAAGAATGATTCCAATCACATGCCTGGAGGCTGTAAGCAGTGCAGGCTCCCGGAAAAACTGCTCTAGTTTCTACCCAAGCTGGAGGATCCACCCCTTCCTTTGCACTGACTTCCTATGTACAAAGACAGGAATGTGTGTGGGAACTTAGCTAACTGGTTTAATACTACACCAGAAAGCAGGCTCTAGAGGGCAGGTTAGACCCCCACATCAGAAATGGCCGTGGTCCCTTGTGTGCAGGACAATATAGGGTTTCCTCCCGGTTTCAGGCTGGCCAATGTCAGGATACCAGTATCACAGCTAGAGTTTCCCATAAGGAAGCAAACTGCCATGTCAGCCAAAAAGGATGAGGACTGTGACTTCCCTGGGGGTCCAGTGGCTAAGATTCTGTTCTCAATGCAGTAGGCTCTGGTTCAATTCCTGGTCAGGGAACTAGATCCTGTATCCTGCAACTAAGACCTGGCACAGTCAAATAAATAAATGAATATTTATTTTAAAAAGACAGGGAAAAAATGTATGAGGATAGAAAATTAGGGGAGTAGATGACCATGTTCCCAAGAATGCATTTATGCAAATGAAAGGGGCTGAGAGACCTTCTCCATGGGTTCCTCACATTTCTATAAAGCTTGTGAACAGAGGTCCTTTGTCTTAGACTATCTTTTTAAAAATATTGGTACAGTCAGTATCCTTAAAAGATAAAAACAGTGTCTCCCTTCAGAGGAATGGGAAGACATGTGCTTATGTTCAGTGTGAAATATTTGTTTCTTCTTAATCCAGTGTTCAGCTCCTGTAATGGAACTCGCTGTGCAAGCAGGTGTCAGTGGGCCCTCATCACGCCACAGAGGCAACTGGGGTTTGGCGAACTGCTATTGCTATGAGGAAAAAGGCCCTCAGTCTCTGACTCCGGAGTCCATGTCTTCTGCCAGTAGCCATAAAGCTATGGCAAGCCATCACGCTAGCCTGTAAAGAGCATCAAATCTCAGTCTGCTCAGACTCTGTCACAGTTCTTAGGAGAGGGTTGCAAATATCAGTAAATGTTTTCATACAATATTCGGTCACTCTTCAGCGTATAAGCCAAGCACCATGCTAGGCCCCACAGTGTAGAATAGTGGCTGACTGTTTTTCTGTCATCCAGCATAACCTTCAAATTCTGATTCCGTCATTTATTTGCTGTCTCAACTTCCTTGCCTATGAAATGAATATTTTTAAAAATCTACATAGCAGTGTACATCATGTGTCCAAATATCTAATATAGTATCTGTCATATATTCATCAATTGATCAAAAACTATTATTATTATTATACTCATTAGTCATAATACAAATATATATTAAAGGTAATCTTAAACATTAGAATCTGTCAGTTTGAAGACAGTTTCTTTTTCAGGTTACCATGGTAACATAATGCCACAACAATGGGAACAGGGAAGGGGATGACAAATATCATTGTCTTTCCCCCTCCTTCTCTTCCTTACATTATCTCCATTTTTCCTTTTCTGTTGGAGCCACTTTGTAGAGTCCCTAGCCTTTGTCACAGACTAGACTAAAAGATTGTACGCATGCAGTCAGACTGTTTTCTGGCATCCTAATATTTCATTTCTGCAAAACCAATCATACTGGCCTGGCATTCTGTCCAACTTGGTTACAAAGAAGCCATTTGAGGCCAAACATATAACTATTTTATTCCACTATTTTTGCTACCATCTTTCAACTCTGCTGCATGTACCTAGTTTCTTAAACAGTGGATATGCTAATCATTCATTTTATAGCATCATTATATTTTGTATGTGTCATAAATTTTTGTGAATGAAAACAAACATTTTCACATGTCAACTTTAAAATAAATTTTAAGAGTTTACTGCAGTCTGATAAGAAAAAGCCTATTAACAGTGAGGTTTTTTTTTAAGAGACTCAGGTGGCAAAAATGCTAAAACTAACAGTAGGGTGACCATTTGGATTAAAACCAGACCTATTTATTTTATTTAAGTCCTCTCATTCTCCATCTTCATAGTCATTTCCTGCTTCTTGCCTGGAATCCTCTTTATCGCCATAATCAAAATTAGACCCATTTTAAAATACTTTAAAAATAAAATCGAGACTCTTGTTGCCACCACACCTTGATATCTGAGCCCAGCTGGTGAAGGTCGTTTCTCCTTTCTTACACACCCATTTTACCTTCTCAAGCAATTAATCATATTCTTCCTTATAATTAGTCATAGACATAGTACTATCTCCCTCTGTTACATTGTAAATCACCCTGAGAAGAAGGTTTATAGTTTAATTATGTTTTATGACTTACAGTAGTAAGGAGTCAGCATTATTCATAGAATGTATCCTAAGTGAAGAGTACTATATTAGAAACAATAAAGCAATAAAGCAATAGGGAGCCAGGGCTAGCAATGATAATTATGCTAATCTTTATCGAGAGTTTACTTTGAGTCAGTCATTGTGCTAAGTGCTTCACCTGAATTTTCATTTGAAACTCACAACAACCCTTTGAGATTACCAATATCATTATTCCCATTTTAGAGTTAAAGAAAGGGAAACATAATACAGGTAAACAATTTCTCTCAAGGTCATATCACAAGGTAGGGATAAAGTCACATTAAGAGTCCATGCCATTAAGTTATTTTGCCAGAAACCAAAATAGAATACAGACACATTAGAAATTTACCACTATGCCTATTTAAGAACAGAGCTCTAAGAAATATTTCCAGCCTATTAAATAGTCTGTAATTGTATGAATGACAAATGCAAAGTTTTACATAGTGACTCACTTGACAAAAAGCTCTTATTGCCTTGACACCTAAAAATATATTTTTTAAAATCACAAATTACACATGATCATTTTAAAAGTATCATTAAAAGTGGTAAAAATGATAGATTTCTAACCATACAATTAACCCCATGAATACTTTAGGAGACCTTCATGGAACAATAAAAATCATCATGGTTCTGGGAACACCATAATGCATCTTATATAGCCTAACAAAATTTTCTTCTGCATTAAGTTCAGTGGAAAAATAGAAAGTGATCTGTATAAATCATTTTGACATGAGAACATTATTTTATTTGCATTTTCATATAGTGTTCATCAAAAAACTTGAAAAGAATAGGATCACTGTCCCTATGAAGACCACATAATTTAAGTGGCTCAATTTAATTCTACAGGGGTATGTTAGATGGTGCTTTGCAGAAACAAACCTTAACCTAATAATAATTTAAGTATCAACTTTCAATCAAATGTCATCATATGGGCTCTAATGAACACTAGTTAATTTAATTAATTCATCAAAAAGTTATTAGGTACTACCCTCTGAAATAATTTATTAGTTGCTTGAAACACAGACGATTAAAATATCATAGCTGCTGCTTAGGCACTCATGGTCTAGAAATGGGAACTAGAGGTGCGAACAAGCCAGGGTGATGGTGTGTATTTTATAACAAAAGTACATACAGGCTGAAATGGGAGCCTAAAAAACATGATCAGTTCTAACTAGAGGAATAAAAAATCTCCCTCATATAAGATAACCCTGTGACTGCAACAGGCCCACTCTGATAATCCAGGATAACATCTCCATCATAAGATCATTAATTCAATCATGCCAGCAAGGTCTCTTTTGTCATATATATTCACAGGTTCTGAGCATCAGGACATGGACAGCTTTGGAATATATGAAAGTGAAAGTGTTAGTAGTTTGGTTGTGTCCAACTCTTTGCAATCCCGTGGACTATAGCTTGCCAGGCTCCTCTGTCCATGGAATTCTCCAGCAAGAATATTTGAGTGGGTAGCCATTCCCTTCACCATTCCCAAATGACAAAGCATCGTCCCACCATTTACATGACTTTAGAATGCTCCTCTGGACACTTACAAAAGTGAAAATAATTGTTTCTAGTTACATGAACCTAGAGCCTAAATCCATTTAATATGAACATGCGAAATAGTTTTCAAAGTTTAATATATATTGATTTTTTCTTTTAACTATGTGCAATTCAAAAAAAGATGCTGGCTTCATTTGCAATGTTACAAAGGCCTTTTCACCATTTTAGAAAATCCAATCACCTTAGCTCTGCCACTTCTGGAATGGAATTACCAGTGCTACACACCTGTCTGCAAATCAACCAACAGAAAATTTTCTGTTCTGGATGTTACATAATGGAAAAGCCCATGGGTGGGTCTAGTTTAAATCAAGAGGCATAAAGCAAGGTGCCAGATTCAGTTCACTGTCTCTGGGCTTGGCTCAGTTCTGATTTCCTTCCTGAGTGACTTCATTCTCACATTATATAAATACCAGAAATTCTAGTTTCACAGCCTGTCAGTTTCAAATCCAGCTAGAGTTCCTATCACTCAAACAAAATCAAGGAGGTAAACTCCACCAATCCTCACTGATCAATCTAAGGCACATGTACGTTCATCTTCAAACTAATCAATGAGGCTTGGGTAATGACTATATTGAGCAGCTTAGGTCCAAGTCTGGAGGTTCATGGCCAATCCAAGGATCTAGGAATACTAGATGCAGGTAAGTCAAGGCTCTGGTGGATTCCAGGAGGAAAATCTGAGCCCTATTTAAAGCAAGATGATGGATGCTGAGACAAAAATGGTTGATGCTGAGAACATCAATTCAAAACTCAATATCTGTGCTTAAGAGTTTAACTTTCAAAAATCACTTACAGTTAACATTAAAAATGGTAAAGAGCCCAGATAAACTGCGAAAAATGAATGCAATTTTTCTTCAGTTGCAACTGCTTTACATTATGAAGATTTAAAAAGGAACATTTTGTCAAGAATCTGAAAAAGGGATAAAACTGACTTAGTTACATAAATATAATTGCAATTATTTATTTTATTTTCATCTGAGAGCAGTCATTCCACTAGAATATAAATGTCATAGGGGCAGAATTTTCTTCTTCTCTGCTTGTTTCATTGCTAAATCCCCCTAAAAGAAGATGTGATACAAAATAGGCATTGTATTATTATTCCTTGATTGAATGAGTCAATAAACAATTCTACCAACTTCTATCTAAAGTTTGCCACATCAATGAACTTCAGCCTAATGATCAAGGTGCTCAAAGTACAAGTAGAGAAAGTACCTTTCAAAATGAAGAGTTTGGGGCTTAACATTCACATCTATGTGCATCAGTGACAATATTACCTAGACGTATTACCTAGCTATATTACCTAACATGTAACATCTTTGGCCAAGATTCTGAAGTAAAATATTCTCAGAGTGAAAAGATGCATTCTGAGCTTCTATAAAGACACAACAGTGCTACTGTAAAAATACTAGTGAGAATATAGCATTAAACAGCTGAGAGAGCAATGAATAATTTTCTTGAACACAAAATATGCTAAGAGCCTTAATTTTATTTCACTGAATTTTCATCAGAACCCTAGGATAGGACTAGTATAGTTTTCACTACAGGTGAGGAATTTGAGACTAAAGGATCTTAATTAACCTCCTTCAGTTCACACGTTCAGTTCAGTTCAGTTCAGTTCAGTCGCTCAGTCGTGTCCGACTCTTTGCGACCCCATGAATTGCAGCACGCTAGGCCTCCCTGTCCATCACTATCTCCCGGAGTTCACTCAGACTCACAGTTCACATGTTAATCAGTGATAAAGCAAGACTCTGAAGCTCATCTGCTTGCAGAGCTCATGTATTTAATCACCATGTAACCTATTTCATGGGCTTCCCTTGTGGCACAGCTGGTAAAGAACTCATCTGCAATGAAGGAGACCTGGGTTCGATCCCTGGGTTGAGAAGATCCCCTGGAGAAGGGAAAGGCTACCCACTCTAGTATTCTGGCCTGGAGAATTCCATGGACTGTATAAGTCCACAGGGTTGCAAAGAGTCAGACACAACTGAGCAACTTTCACTTAACCCACTCCACAGAACTTAAGCAGCTCGCGCAGTGGAAATGCAATATGGAAGGTTTTGAGGTTTTCTGGTTTGTGTTTAGTAATAACATTTGTCTAAAGAAGGAAACAAAATGAAAACACACACACACACACACACACACACACATATATATATATACACACACACACACACACATATACACACCATGAATTAAGCCTTCCTTATTTTGCTTCACACAATTTGATACACACACACACACACATATACATATACACATATAAAGATACACGATTCTAAGACTCCACTGTAACACTTAAATTCCAAGCAATATAGCAAAATACAAGAAAAGAAATAGGCTTGTAGTAGGTAAAGTAGATCAATTGAAAGAACACAAGATTTAGAAACAAGGAAAAACAGCCTAATTGAGGTCCCACTGCTCCCTCAAAAAATAAAAATAACATAATCTCTTCTTCTTGAAAAGGAAGGATAAATAATACTTAAATCTTACCTACCTCAAAGAGATGCAAGAGGATTAAAATATGTAAAAATAAACCTAAGATATATCTGCAGACTTTCAGAGGTTCTTCATGCAAAACATTACCCTTTGTTGTTCACTTTATTTCCTTTCTTAAAAACAATAGTTCTGATTGCACTGACAACCATTGTTATATGTGAAGTTCCCCATTGTAATACGTGTTATTGAATGAGATTTTTAAGAAACATTTTTTGAGAGCAAGAGAGTAAGAGAGAATGAGCAAAAATGAATATGAATTGTTTTATTGTTGTTCACTTGATCAAAGCCCAAAAGAGACATGTTTTCTTCATCACCTTCAAAGATGAAGTGCTATTCTGGACCACTAGTGCTCATGAGTGGATTACACAGTCCATTAGTTCTCAAAGTATCTCAGAAATGTCAAAGTATCCCAGATCTTCAGCAGCTTCATCCAGAGAATGTGTTAGAAATGCAAATTTGTAGATCCCACC
>SJYC01145405.1:0-16096 GCA_006408675.1 Madoqua kirkii | reverse complement strand
AAAGATGACAGTAATTTTGCTATGAACATATACAAGAAAACTAAAATAGATAAACGACTCCATCACATCTACCAAATTAATAAGCAATCTTTCAGAAAGTGTAATAGTCTACCACATAAGGACATTCAGTCCCAAGAGCAATACTGTGATAATTTTCTTGAGAAAGACTTATTTAAAGAGAAAAGAATGTTGAGGTACTCAAAAATGGAATCTGAAAATTTGTCCCAGAGTAGATTTATGGAGGGCCTCACTGATGAGCTATGCCACGTAAATCTTACAAGTATGCTTGGCTACCCAGTTGAAGTGCTATCCATTATAAAATGGCAGTTTTATTTCAGAAATGTACGTCACTTCAGAAATTCGCAGACATTTCTGGACTGTCTGACCCTTGGCATATTAAATTATGAACACATTGACCTTTGACCTGGTAAATAATACGTCTTTTATATAATGCATTTAGCCACCATCTACCCCAAATCATGTACACTGTGTCACAAGCTGTAGATTGAATACTTGTAGAGGAGAGCTAGAAAAGAATTTCCACATAAATTGAATTATAAACTACAGATATGCAACATAACTCATCTAGTGAACACTGAGAATATTCACATCATTGAAACAATGCTTTACAACTAATTTTACCAACTTCTAATTATAATGTAAGTGGTTAAGTAACTAATAGAGTTATACTTTTGGAAGGGACTAGACTGTCACTTTCTCTGTGCTAGGAACTCTAGAAGTATTTCAAAATGCATTATCTAGGTAAAATCCCAAGCATAAAACTATGAAGCACACATTTCTACTCTCTTCTTACAGATCAGAAAATGAAGTAAGGGATTAAGTGACCTGAGATCACACAGATAGGAGAAGATGGTGTTCATTCTCTGAAATAGGTATTTTTGAGTTGAAAGAGCAACAGAAAAACAGAGATTTCTAAAAGATGTGTGCCAAGTGTGATGAGGTTCCCTTAAGGGCCATTTAGAAAAATTTTTTCAATCAACACTGACACCACAGATTGCAATATTGGTAAATATCATTACCAAATTGAACATGCATATTTTCTACATAAGGATCAAAGCTAGCTAGCTAACTGATAAATGAAATAACCCTAAGTAGTCGGCAATCAACATCATTTTCCAGTGATTCAGAGAGCTGAGTTTGGGACACAAGGTAACCTTTCCTGTGTCATCCTAAATTAGACAAAGTACAAGTGTTTGCAAGAAATACCTAACAGTCTTTTAAAGTGGGAGTGAGGTGAGGGAGGCAGAAATTCTTTTTAAAAGTGTATCCTTTTTAAATGAAATAAGAAGAAAAATTCCTTGGGATCATGCTAAATAACCAAAGGATCAGGGCCAAAGTAAGAAATTAAAGTCAAGGGCACACATGTTCTGCTTTTAATCCTTTGTTTATTCTCTTTCTTCTAGCACATGGGACTTGGGTCATTATAATGTTGCATATCTTTTTTTCAAAAATAACTGAATCTGTTACCCTTTTGACTTACATCTTTTAACTCTTTATATTAACCTACTAGGGAAACTAATTTTTCTTAAAATTTAATTCAATATAATTATAATAAAAAGAATGACAGGTAACCTTTATTAAGCATTTACCATACCAGGCACTCTACTAAACTCTTCATGAGCATCATATAATTTAACTCTGACTACAATCCTGAGAGCTGGGTGTTATTGGTGTACTAATGTCTTAGGAGATAAATCTGAGGCATAGTGAAGTAAACAAATATGACCAAGATCATGCAACGAATAAAAAGTGGAAGACTTAGAATTCACATCCATTTCTGCTATGTAATCAAAACAGATTCTGCCAATAGTAATCCACTAAAAAATGCACCTTGCCATTCTCTATATTAAGACTTATTAACACCCCTTCTATCATTCCCTATAGTAACACAGCATTGTGCTTGGTCTTGATTTATTACCAATCCTAGTTATACTCACCAGTGATCTACAGAAACAGTATTGGACACACCTAGACAAACATGACAACATTTAGAAATTCATGTGTTGACTGTATTTTGGGGTTTGCTGTCTTACCATTGAATAGATTTGTTCAAATATTTCAGAACATTTCAATGAATTATGACAATAAAGAGTAGAAAGTGGAGATAGAGGTGCTTTCTTCCAAATTAACTGTCCTTTTAGACCTCAAATAAACTCAGCTGTTTTAAAGTTGATGCCATCAGACCCCATCACCTACCTTCCCTCAAAGCTAGAGCCATGTGTGGACCTCCCTGGCATGTCCTCTCCTTTAGTAAGAGCTGTAGAGCCTGAGTCACTGTTCCATCCTCCCATCTACAGTTTGATCGTTTCAACATACACAGAGGTCCTCAGTCTCACACCCTGGCTTCTCAGCTCTCTTCAGCTCTACACCAAGGACCTTTACCTTCACCCCATCTTAACTATCAAGTCTTGAGGTCACAATCAAATCTTGTCATCTTAATAATAAAATTAATCCCCAAATCTACTCTTTAAGATCCCATACTTAACGATTTTAGGTAAAGGGATTTTATGTAAAGAATATTTTTTACCTTCTGCATTAGAATGTGATATTTGGTTAAATTTCCAGTTCTAATCTGCCAGAAACAAAGGCAGCATATCAAATACATTATAATGCTATATGATCCTGGTAAAAATGAGTTCTGATTGGTAAATCTCAAGCAGAATAGAAGAAACTACACAAGAACTATAAATGCCTGATGTGCATGTCATTGAACATTCATAAATGTGATGACTTTTAACTGGGCATGTTCCAGAGGCTATAACTGCAGATGATATGAGAGATATTGGTTACTAAGGAATAAGGCTTTCAAACCTCGGTGATTCCTGTATATGTCCAGTGTGGTCCTAGTTTCACAGTGTAGTGAATTGGAGGATAAGACGGTTAAAATGTAGCAATCTCAGACGCTACTGAAGATCTATATATTAATGTACATTTAATCAAGTATTGATTTACAATTAATTCTTTGTGTGTGTCCATCACATTATGCTAATGGATGTTAGAAAAATAAAAATAAAAATAAAATAATGACTAAGAAGGAGCTAGAAATATAATACATGCTCTGAAATAGTAACTCCTAATTTCATGTTAGAGTGATGGTACAATATAACAAACTCCTTGCTTGCAAGAAAAACAATACACTCAAATGCATGCATATTTGAAACTACTATATTTAATGTGCAATTTCATATTTAAAAGAAAGGCTCATGAGAAATATGTATGCTTGCTGAGTCACTAAGTTGTCTCCAACTCTTTGTGATCTCATGGACTGTAGCCTGCTAGGCTTCTCTGTCCATGGAATTTTCCAGGCAAGAATACTGGAGTGAGTTGCCATTTCCTTTTCCAGGGAATCTTCCCAACGTCGGGATTGAACCTGCATCTCCTGTACTGGCAGGCAAGTTCTTTGCCACTGAGCCATCAGGGAAGTCCTGTAAGAAGTATGACTAAGCCAAATTTAATAAGAAATCTCTACAGTATGTTTATAACTCAAAAATCAGCATCAGTAAAATCATCTACTTCTTTTTGGTGGGCATACTGTTATATGAATAGTGTTTCAAACAAAGGCAGTTAATGAAGACAATGAATGTACCTGAGGGCTCCTGTTACATTGGGGTTTTAGCCAATCATGGAAGAATGGACTTGATATAAAGACAAGAGCAGAACTTTTACTACAGAGGGTCCAAGTCTAAAAACAAACAATGCCTCCTTCAGTTAACTTCGACTTAATAAAAATTTTGAACTCATGGCCAATTAAGAGTGGATTTTATTTTACATATACATATTTATAGCACACCTCATCTCAGCATTTGAGATTGTTGCAAAAATGGATAGAATTTACAAAATGAAGGAGAACTCTTTTGGCACCATCTAGGTGAACAGGTGACGGAGAAGGCTCCAGTACTCCCACTCCAGTACTCTTGCCTGGAAAATCCCATGGACAGAGGAGCCTGGTAGGCTGTGGTCCATGGGGTCACAAAGAGTCGGACATGACTGAGTGACATCCCTTTCACTTTTCACTTTCATGCGTTGGAGAAGGAAATGGCAACCCACTCCAGTGTTCTTGCCTGGAGACTCCCAGGGACTGCAGAGCCTGGTGGGCTGCCGTCTATGGGGTCACACAGAGTCGGACACGACTGAAGTGACTTAGCAGCAGCAGCAGCAGTAGGTGAACAGGTGAAGTCTATTTCATTAGTGTCAGGACCACTGGAATAAGAACTTGTCTTCTCAAAAGGACTGCTTTGAAAACAAAAATACACTAATATTATTGTTTAAGTTCTAGTCTCTTTGGTTTATAAACTTAGCTTAAGCATTTTACAAGCACACTTCTCTGAAGGCAACTGGTAATATGCATTCTTTGTACTGTCATAGAAGAACAGGACAAACTCTTTTTACTTTTCACAGATTAATTTTCCAGATTAACTAGTAAGAAGTTTGATTCCAAGAAATGAAAAGAAAAAAAAAACTGTGTTAAGAAGTCATCGACTACCCTTTCTTGTTTGAGAGAACTAGAAATATCTGAATCATGAGCAAAGACCAGAAGATGAAGAGCCAGGTGGGCTCCATAGAAACTGCACGTGTATAAAGCCTTGTTAGGAGAAGCGCACGGAGAGGATAGAAAGTAAATCCCCTGGAATAGATGAGTATGCAAGACCTAACAAATGCTATTTCTGCTGAAAAGAAAAAAGAGTTTCTAGGGGATTTCTTTCAAGCTTACTCTCTAATTGTTTTATAGTGTATAATTCCTTATCAGTTATTAAATGCTTACCCTATGATTCAATTTCTGAATTACTATGTAAGGTCTCCGTCCAATGATGAGGAGCCTATGTTTCTAATGTCCCTTAACCAACAGTGAAATCAGGCACACTTGTTTTGTTTTCCTTTCTTGGCCATGCTTGGACCTGGACAACTACAGTGAAAGTCCAGAGTCCTAATCACTAAGCCACCAGTGGAACTCCTGAAACCAACTACAGATATAATAGCCATGCTCTATGATAGATCACTGTAACTAAAGGACTTAATTTGTTCAATGTGGTCAGTGTAATTTACTTTATAATTAGCTATGACAATGACAAAAATGACAAGTTTGTCTAGGAAATGCTAAAAGTAGGTCAACAGCTGAACCTCAGGTGCAACATTATTATGCATACACTCACAGAAGTTCTAATTTTCTAAATTAACTTTCTTCTTTAAAAATAAAATAGCCCATATTGCTTTATGATACATGAGAGCCCATCTGTTAAAACCATAATTCAATCTCTCGTATCAAGGGCCTTTGGATAACATCTTAAATATTTTACTTGATAAATTCAAACGAATAGGATTATTTTATTGAGTTACTGGGAAAAAGTGAGACATCCTGCATGTGGTAAGCAGATAATGGCCTCCCAAAGACATCTATATCCCAATCTCCTGAACTTGTGAATATGTTACCTTACATGGCAAAGAGGAATTATTAATAAGATAGTAGATGGAATTAGGGGTGCTAATCATCCAAGCTGATAATCTGAAGATGTGCCTAGATTAGCCAGGTGGTCCCAATGTCATCAACGGGTTTTAAATGTGATAGAGGGAAGAAGAAGAGGGATGTCAGGGTGAAACACTGCAAGAGACTGGCTGGCTTTTAAGATGGAAAAATACTGAGTGTCAAGGAATAGATGCAACCTCTAGAAGCTAGAAAAGGCAAGAAAACAGATTTTCTTCTAGAGCCTCCAAAAAGAAATATTTTTATTTTAGCCCAGCAAGGTGCCTTGTGGACACATGACTTGAAGAATGAGAATATAATATATTGGTGTTGTTTAAGCCACTAAGTTAGTGGTCATTTTTTACAGCAGCAACAGGAAACTGATACAAAGACCAAATATTATTTTACTCTAAGAAATATAAGGTAGCATACCCTCATAATGGAAAGTTACTTGTAAGTACTAAATACTGTAATTAACCAAACTGATCTCTATTATTCAAATGGATACTATGAATTAATTGCTAGAAACAAATCTACTTTGTATACAGTTATTTCAGGGGGTTCCTTATTTAGAATTTTTCTGTTTTGATTGAACAACCAACAATGAAAAGTTCACAAGTTGGTATGCATTCAAACAATGAGTCCACAAACATTGATTAAATCTTATTATACACAGGACACTGTGCCAGAGATGATATGAAGCTACGATATTAAGTAAGATAGTACATAATCACAAATGCCTACAGCATGCCCTACCCAGGGCTGCCAGTTTGGCGCTTTGACAATAATGACTAAAAGAATTAGCCAGGGCAAAGCCATGCAGAAGCAGCAAGACTAAAAATACTGTGAAAGTGAAACAGATAGGAATTAGCAAATTAATTCAGGTGAAAGTTACTCAGTCATGACTTTTTGTGACCCTATGGACTACACAGTCCATGGAATTCTCCAGGCCAGAATGCTGGAGCAGGTAGCTATGCCTTTCTCCAGGGGATCTTCCCAATCCACGGATTGAACAGGTCTCCCACATTGCAGGTGGATTCTTTAGCAGCTGAGCTACTGGGAAGCTCACAAAGTGTTCTATGAGCAGCCTAAAGTGGCTTCCTACAGCAGAGTTATATGCTAGGAGTAGTTCAGGAACAGTAAGTAGACTTGGGGAGCAGATGGGTTTGGTGTCTCAGACATCTGGCTCGTATCTTTTCTGGGCACTCTGGCCTGACTTTCAACTGTCAGACCCTAGGGCTTTCCCTGGCTGCCTGAATGGCTCTTTCCTCCCATCCTATAAGCAGAAAGAACTGAGAACTTAAAGCTCCTCGGGAATAGCCCTAAGCTGATGGCTGATGGAAGCTGGTGAATGAATGAAGCTCCTGTGACCCTCAGATAAAACAACACTGAGACTGATGCTATACAATGGCTGCTAGGGTCCTCCCCAGCCATGACTTTCATGATAGCACACTCTTCATTGGTTGACTTCTTTTTCCTGTCTCATTCCCCATTCTCAGACTGGTGGGTCTGGGGAACAAGCTTCAAATAATATCTGGCACTTGAAGTGTTCTCTCATGATCTGTGCCTGGGAAGATTCAAACTAAGACAGCTGCATCCGGGAGGTGAAGGATCCACCCAGGGCTCCCAGTTTGGAGCTTTGGCAACAACGAAAAGAAGAATTAGCCAAGACAAAACCACACAGAAGCAGCAGGACTAAAAATACTGTGAACTGAAACAGACAGGAATTTGCAACATATTTCATATGGGGTGACAAATAATGATGACTCAACTTTGATTTTAAGCCCAATGAGCTAGGTAGTATTTCGAATCCAGGCACGGCAGACTCAGAAAGGAGAGTAGTTGGTGAGATGCTGCTGAATCGGACAGTTTAATTTGTTTTTAGTACTGAAGCTCCTACTTCATATCCTAGATTTGGTCAGCATCTAGATATAGTGGGAGGAGCCTCGTACCATGATGATAACCAAGGCTTTGGAAGCAGAATGCTCCGGATGCAAATCCTTGCTTTTCCACTTGTTAGGTGTGCCATTTGGGCAGGTCATGTGGTGATTTTACACCTCAGTCTGTCAACCCTCAGAATGGGAGAAAATGATAGCAAATGAAACAACTGACAAAGGATTAATTTCCAAAATATACAAGCAGCTTATACAAGTCAGTACCAGAAAAACAAACAACCCAATAAAAAAGCAGGCAAAAGACCTAAACAGACCTTTCTCCAAAGAAGACATACAGATGGCTAACACAATAAAAGATGCTCAACAGTGTTCATTATTATGGAGAAGGCAATGGCATCCCACTCCAGTACTCTTGCCTGGAAAATCCTGTGGACAGAGGAGCCTGGTAGGCTGCAGTCCATATGGTCACAAAGAGTCGGACACGACTGAACAACTTCACTTTCACTTTTCACTTTCATGCACTGGAGAAGGAAATGGCAACCCACTCCAGTGTTCTTGCCTGAAAAATCCCAGGGACAGGGGAGCCTGGTGGGCTGCCATCTATGGGGTCACACAGAGTCAGACAGGACTGAAGCGACTTAGCAGCAGCAGCAGCAGCAACAGCTCATTATTAGAGAAATGCAAATAAAAACTACAATTTTATATCATTTCACACTGCTCAGAATGGCTATCATCAAAAAATTCACAAACAATAAATGCTGGAGGGGGTATGGAGAAAAGGGAATCCTCTTGTACTGTTGGTGAGAATGGAAACTGATACAGCCACTATGGAAGACAGTGTAGAGATTCCTTTACAAAACTAGCAATGAAACAACCATATGATCCAGCAATCCCTCTCCTAGGCATACACCCTGAGAAAAACAAAACTGAAAAAGACACATGTATCCCAGTGTTCACTGCAGTACTATTTACAATGGAAGGACATGGAAGCATCCTAGATGTCCATTGGCAAATGAATGGATAAAGACGCTGTCATTTATATATACAATGGAATATTACTCACCCATAAAGGAACACATTTGAGTCAGTTTTAATGAGATGGAAGAATCCAGAGCCTATTATACAGAGTGAAGTAAGTTAGAAAAACAAATACTGTATATTAACATAAGTATGTAGGAATTCTAGAAAGTGGGTACTGATGAACCTATTTGCAGGGCAGCAGTGAAGATGCAGACACAGAGAAAAGAATTATGGATGTGGGCAGGGGGAGGAAGGAGAGGGTGGAATGAACAAAGAGACTAGCATGGAAACATATATACTACCTTATGTAAAATCAATGGCCACTGGGAATTTGCTGTATGACTTAGGGAACTCAAACAAGGGGTCACAAGGGGTCTGTGACAACCTAGACGGGTGGGATGGGAGGAGGTTCAAAAAAGAGGGGAAACATGTATACCTATGGCTAATTCATGTTAAAGTATGGCAGAAACCAATACAATATTGTAAAGCAATTATCCTTCAATTAAAAATAAATAATTTTTTTAAAGGGACACACACAAATACTTTTCAGATTCTTTTCCATTATAGGTTAGTACAAGATGTTGAATACAGTTCCCTGTACTATGCAGTAAATCCCTTGTTGCTCATCTGTTTTATATATAGTAGTTTGTGGCTGTTAATCCCATACTCCTAGTTTATCCCTCTCCTCCCTTTTCCCCTTTGGTGACCATGGACTTGTTTTCTACATCTGTGAGTCTGTTTCTGTTTTGTATATAGATGCATTTGCATTATTTAAATTTTTAAATTTAAAAAATCATATATATAAAGATTTATCCTCTCAATTTATAACATCAGAATAGAAATATCTACTTTTACCTACTGAAAGGGGTTCACCTTGATCATATGGCTCTAAGATGCTTATCATTGCACAGAAAGGAAAGCCAAGATGTTTATTTACTTCTAGTGTTATGGCTCCCATTTCCCCCATCTTGGCCTTCATTCTACTCCACCACATAGCTGTATTTAAGCAATGTGAAATTTTTCTTTTATATTCAAGGACTAGAAATGTTAGTTGTTATTGTTTAATTAGTATTATTACTTGATCTATCCTGCCTGCCTAATAGCCTAATATTAGGACTATTGTTAAACTCAATCAAGATAATGAATGAGAAAATTCTCAATAAATTATATAATGCTCTACCCAAGTAGACATTTTACCGGAATGAAAAATCCTTAAGTTATGAGCATGTCTTTTTTGTTTAGCACTGTATTCCTAAGGCTTTGCACAATGTGTGGAAAAGAAGAGTAACACAAATTTGGATTGAGCTGGATTGCTTCTTTACCTCCAACTATATACAGATTAACAATGTATATTTGAATAACAACTTTGATTCTCTTCAAATGTTAGACAGAGAACGTATTATTATTGCTATTTGTACAGAAAAGGAATAGCAGGATCAGAAATATTTAAGGGATATGCCACAGGTCACATATCGAATTGTTGGTAGCACTGAGACCAAGTCTGACTCTAAATCCAGCATTCATGCCACCACAATTTACTTTCCTTTCTGCTTCTACCATATGCTTTTGCTTCTAAGAATGTTTAAAAATACATTATAATCAATGACTCCCCAGCTTTTGTGGCACTTTAAACCTCTACAACTCCAGCCCTGGCCCCCTGGTGGCTCAGTGGTAAAGAATCCACCTTCCAATACAGGAGATGAAAGAGATATAGGTTCGATCCCTGGGTCAAGAAGATCCCCTGGAAGAGGAAACCCACTCCAGTATTCTTGCCTGGAAAATTCCATGAACAGAGGATACTGGCGGGCTGTAGTCCATAAGGTCGGCGACTGAGCACACCCGCATTCCATCTTTTGGAATTTTGCATCCGAATTACCCGATACTGCCACAGTTCTTGCTATACAGCAAAATGCTTTCAAAGTTTGTATAACCCAGATTTAGGCCTTGCTTTGCCATCAACTTGTGTGACTGTAACAAGTTACTTAGCAGCTTTAGACTGTTGCTTTAAAAGAAAAGATGTGCTACATAGTTGCTCAGATCGCTTTCAAATCTGAAATTTTCTTGATTCTGTGTCCATTGGTCACATTTATTTCCCTATTTCAAAAATTCTTGGTCTACTATGAGTCCAGGGAGAAAACACGTAATGTGACAATTGGTGATAAAAGCAGGTCTTTTTCATTTTCATGTTGTGTAACATTTCTTCAGTAAGTATGTCAAATGTCAAATAGAGTGGGTCATGGGATATCACATGCCACTCATCTGATATCAGTCATTTCAAATGACTGGTTCTTATGCTTCAAGAAAGAGACCTTTGAGATAGCATCCTAATTATTGAAAGGATTCAGAAAATCCAAATGGATTAGATATATAACATGCATTCATATTTTCTAAACATATGTATATGATACAGTAATAAAGCATGCTAGATCCTCCACTATGACAATTTTACCAGTGGCTACTCCATGTATCATAAATATCCTGTGCATGCATGAGTGCATGCTCAATTGTGTCCAACTCTTTGTGACCTCATGGACTGTAGCCCGCCAGACTTCTGTGTCCATCGAATTTCCCAGGCAAGACTACTGCAGTGGGTTGCCATTTCCTATTCCAAATTATCCTGGGAGGAGTCTACAAAATATTTGATCGCATAAAATTACCATCATAGTTTGGTATCTTCTAATCTAAATAGATTTCTTGTTCTGATCCTAAGTAAAGCTGTGGTAAAGAAATCACAATGACAAATGATTATCAAGCAGGGCAATATTTTAGAGTGCTGGATTGATAGGAACGAGATAGCTGTAAGCATCCCAAAATTAAAAGATTACATCAAAACTAATTTGGAATTATCCAGGTACCTGAAACTATATAGCCTGCTTTTTTTTATGAGAAAATTAGATCTAAACTTATAATAAATAAAACCACCACAAATGCTTCAGAAAGTCATAAGCAGGGAGTAACGCCATTTGTGGTTATCCACTGTACAACTGATCTCAGGTTGCTGGAAGAGGTTAGTAACCCTAAAGATTTTTGACTCAGACAGACAGAAGGGAATATGATGGTTTAAAACATATACTTTCTGTTGCTAAGCGGAGGTGTTCTGGTAAGAGAGTAAAAGTGTTTTTATTGATTTTAAAAATAATATTCTTCAAAAACGAAGAACAACTCTTTGAGTCTGAAGGAACCATATGAGAAACCCAGTGTTTAAACCATTTAGATATCGAGTAAAACATTTTTGCTTAATGACTGATGTCTGTTTTTAACTACACAGAAGTGACTTGGCCACTTGATGCAAAGAACTGACTCACTGGAAAAGACCCTGATGCAGGGAAAGATTGAAGGTGTGAGGAGACGGGGACGACAGAGGATGAGATGGTTGGATGGCACCATCGACTTGACGGACATGAGTTTGAGCAAGCTCCAGGAGTTGGTGATGGACAGGGAAGCCTATTGTGCTGCAGTCCATAGGGTCGCAAAGAGTTGGATATGACTGAGCGACTGAACTGAACTGAGGTGACCTGATTTTGTCTTTTCTAAGGAGATGATGTCTTTACCTTGACAACTGAGGTGGCAACAGTGAGCTCAAGTGACACTATGCATAAAATTCTGCTGTGTGTCACTGAAATGCTCCCTTATCTGATGAGAATAAAGGAATGATCAGTTATTCACAAACTCATAATTCTACAAAAACCCCAAACAGTCACCAAAACAAAATAATTTGAAAATCTTGAGAGCCCTTATAACTTCTAGAGATTATATAGAATACATAAATACTACATATAGATTACATGTGTGTATGTGTGTTTACATATGAGCATATCTATGTTATACATACATTATATACACTTTATAAACATTATTCATATTTTGTATATCACACAGATTTACATAGATTCATGTCAATCTGTACATGCATGTATATACAGATTACATGTGTGGAGGGTATACACTCTCTGACACGAACTCTAAAACGAAGTGGTAACTGAAATATGAATAGCATTATAAAAATCTCTCACAAAATTCTAGCGTCCGGTAATTGATTAAAATGTACCTCCCATTTGTTGTCTGACTTATCATCACTGAATATAAAAACAGTACTGCATTGCCCCTGGAAAGTTCTGCTCCATTGGCAGTGATCACAGACTTCTAGAGACTTCTATCAGAGCTGTAATATACATCAGTAATACTTAATATCTATTTTTCTATGTTGGTAAGATTAATAAAAAATACTAATTGGCTACTTTGAAGAAATATTCTCTGTATGTGGTAGAGCAGTATGAAAGCCTTTTGAGTATAACTATGATCTACAGTCTTATGATTCTGGAATAATAAAACAACTTATGATTGATGAAGTCACAGGGCCTACAGAACTTGTGCAGAAAGTAGAAGAGAAAAAATTATGTCAAGAAAGCATAGCAATGATGAATCTGTCCAGGCATTTCTCCTCTCTGGGGTAGAGAGGGTACAGCCATTAGACTTCTAAATGGGAAATTCGTCTTAGTTTTGGTCATTCCGGTAATATCACCCCAGTCTTGGCAACAAAACATACTTATAGCCTCACAAACTCAATCCTCTAGAAAATAGTGACCAAGAATCCTAAACCAAAGATTTATTTATTAATATAGACATATATTCTAACTGGTATACAGATTTTGTGTGGGAGCATTTTCACTTAAATCAGAATAATTCTGACCTGCAAATAAAACATAGAATTTCTACCTTAAAATGCTCAAGAAATTTAAATGCTTATGTTGCAATAGGAATGTGACCACAACCAATAACATTCAGTTTTGTTACTTCTCAGATTCCTTGGGCTGTGGACTGATTCAGAAGACAATGAAAGAGAACAATCACTGCCATCATATTCTCATTCTATGTCTCCTACACTCTAGGAGAGTCTTCTTATGGGAAGAAACTGGGAGAATTTCAGCCTGAAGAACCACAAAGAATTGTGCCAACTTCCTTGTACTGGCTGCTTGTTGGGGATTGTGACCCCCCTTATAGAAAACCATCTAAACTGGAAAAAAAATAGGTGAGTTTATAATTAAGATTTCAAGCAGAACTAAAGATCACAGCCTTGATTTTTTTCTTCTTAGTTATGGGTCACTTCTGCAAAACCAGTTAACAAATTTGCTCGGCTGCTTCTACAGAATAGTTCTGGCAGAATAAAAGATTAGAGGATACATTTTATTGCTAAAACTAGAGAGCAAAAATCCAGATTTCACCTTTCCTCTTATAACACTCCACTATAAATGTATTTTTCTCATGACTGTTCCCAGGAACCTAGACATCCTAAAAAGCAATGTAATCCTAGGCCCAAGTCCAAGCACATAAACAGTGTTCAAAATATTTTGTTCAATGAGTACATTGATAAGAAAAGCAACGATGACTCTAAATCATACTTTCTATTAAATTCTTTCAACAAATACTGATTTATAATAAAGTATTTAATTGACTAAAAAAAAAGGCAAAAGTTGTTGCCTTAATGGAGTTTGCATTCTAAATGGATAAGTGTATGAGAGAGAAAAAACAAAATTTACGCAAGTAAAAACTGTAGAAAGTATGATGTTCATAACTGTTCAAGAGAAAATGAGGGAAGGAGAATGGGGCTGGGGTTTGGTTTCAAATTTTAGAGTGGCCTGGAAATGCCTTAATTATAGTGATTTTGATTCAAGGCCTGAAGGAGTGAAATATAAAAAAAAAAAAACTGGAAGAGGAGTTCAGCTAGTGAAAGCAGTGAGGGCCAAGTCCCAGAGGCAAGGCATTCCTGAAGTGTTTATGGAAGAGCAAGAAGGTGAGTGTTGCTGAAAGAGAGCAAACAAGAGGGAGAATGGGAGGGGAGGAGATCAGCCCAGATCAAGAGTTCGCACGGCCTTATTGACCTTTGCAATTCGGTATTTTGGCTTTTTTTCATAGTCAGATCACAGGTCTTCAGAGGTTTTATTTTGAGCAAAGAAATAGGAAGCACTAATCTGTTTTAACACGCTCTCTTCACCAACTGAGTTTAGAATAAAATGAGGAAGAGCCAGGTGGAAGAAAGGAGTCAGAGGGTTCTTGCATTCATCCTGGTGAAATATGATGGACCAAGATGCTTGTGGTGGAGTTGGTGAGAAATGGTCACATTTTGAATATGTTTTGAAGGCAGAGAGAGTAGGAATCCTTAGGGATCAAATGGTGGGTAAGAGAAAGAGAAAAAGAAAGGTATCAGAAATTACATCAAAGTGTCTGTCTTGAGTTCCTAGGAAAAATAATTATGCAGTTAAGCAATATGGGGAAGGAATGGTGTAATAGATGGTTTGGTGCTGGGGGGCAGTGATTAAGAGCTTGGTTTTCAACACATGAGGATGAGGTTGAGATACGTATTGTGAGTCCAGCAGGCAGCTGGGCACATGCATTTGGTGGGTTGGAATGACCACCACTGTCTACTCTCGAGTTTCCTGGCTACCCATCTCGCCTCATTCTAATTTTCACTTCATACTGCCATTGACTTTCTGAGGCACAGAACTAATCATGAGGCTTACTCAATCAAAATCCTTTGATTAATTAAGACTGACTCTAAAATGAAAACTGAATGCCTTTATATGGCATGAAAATTTTGCCATAATTGGATTAATTCCAGACTTATTTCCCTATATTCATACCTAAGAACTCTAAGTATGACTTATTAGTCTCCAGAATCATATCAATATACCATTGTTCTCCCCAAGCCCCCAAACTAGAATAAGATGTTGTTTCTACAGATCTTCTCAATTCTGCAACCATGAGTCTCAGATTTAAATACTCTCTTTGATCACCCTATCAGACACTGTGAGTATTTTTGTCTTTCAACATTTGTGTTCAGATATTGAATAATTTTAGAGTTTAGCAAATGACATCATTGGTACTTGTTAAAATGTCTTCATTTAAAAAAAAACAGTAAAAAATAAGTTTTCTCCAGTTTTATCTCTCATGTGCTTTGAAGGATGCCTTACATAATAGACACTAAGTTTGTGGACATAAGTATGCTTACAAGGACTCTCCCAGATATTTAATATTTTAGTTAAATACCATTACAACATCTGTACGCATTCCTCTGTGGAGCAGAGGATTCCCAGCTTCTCTCCTCCTCTGTGGAGCAGAGGATTCATCCAGCTTCCCCTATTGTTCATATCTTATATAACTACAAAAGAATGATTAACACCAGAAAATCATAGTTCATACAGTATGATGAACTGATGTGCAAATCTTATTCAAATTTCATCAGAAATTTCACTTAGAATCACTAAGGTTCTTTTCTGATGTATGGTCCACCTGATCCCACATTGTACTAGATATCATATCTTAGTCTCCTCCAACCTGTGACAGTTTCAGAGTTTTCCTTGCCTTTCCTGACCTTGAAACTTTTCAAAATCCTGGTCAGTTATTTTGTAGTATATCCCTCAATTTGGATTTGTCTGATGTATTCTCATTCTCATAATTAGGTTGAAAATCCAGATGGTGGCAAAATTATCACAGAAGTGATGCTGTGTCCTTTTGAGTGCTTCGTATAAGAGAACTCTATTTTTCAGTTAGTTACTATCTCAATAAAAATTACATTTTAAAGAAGATAAGATAAATTATCCTAAATAATGATTTTCACATGGTATAAATCAAACCTGACAAATTAAATACTGTTCATCCAATGGTTCTTTCTTCATGTCAATGAAGAAACAGCTAAGCAGTGAAA
>SJYC01145396.1:0-13382 GCA_006408675.1 Madoqua kirkii | reverse complement strand
CAGTCTTTTCCAGTGAGTCAACTCTTCGAATGAGGTGGCCAAAGTACTGGAGTTTCAGCTTTAGCATCAGTCCTTCCAAAGAACACCCAGGACTGATCTCCATTAGAATGGACTGGTTGGATCTCCTTGCAGTCCAAGGGACTCTCAAGAGTCTTCTCCAACACCACAGTTCAAATCTGCCACTGTTTCCACTGTTTTCCCGTCTATTTCCCGGGTGCCATGATCTTAGTTTTCTGAATATTGAGCTTTAAGCCAACTTTTTCACTCTCCTCTTTCACTTTCATCAAGAGGCTTTTTAGCTCCTCTTCACTTTCTGCCATAAGGGTGGTGTCATCTGCATATCTGAGATTATTGATATTTCTCTTGGCAATCTTGATTCCAGCTTGTGCTTCTTCTAGCCCAGCATTTCTCATGATGTACTCTGCATGTAAGTTAAATAAGCAGTGCTCAGCTTTCTTCACAGTCCAACTCTCACATCCATACATGACCACTGGAAAAACCATAGCCTTGACTAGACGGACCTTTGTTGGCAAAGTAATGTCTCTGCTTTTGAGTATGCTATCTAGGTTGGTCATAACTTTCCTTCCAAGGAGTAAGCATCTTTTAATTTCATGGCTTCAGTCATCATCAATGGTGATTTTGCAGCCCCAAAAATACTGTGGTAAATCACAAGATAAATCAGTTAATGGTGAATAAATAAATGAGTGATAGTAACTAGCCTTGAGTTGTGAGAGAAGGGCACACTTGTGTTTCTACCAAGAGGAAGCTCAATTAGTTAGCAAAAAGGCCCATAAATTAGAAGCATGAGACATGGGGTAGTGATATACCTGCTAGCAATTGTCCATTATGTGTCAAGGCTCTGGAATAATGGCAGAGTAGCAGGACAGACAGTCATGGTTCTCTCACAGCTTAAAGTGAAAAAGATGGGGAAAGTATTAATAAGAAGTGTTAAGTTAGATCATGGAGGTCTTATAGCCCAGCTACGAACCTTAACAGGCAGTAACGGGAGAACTATGAAGAACTTTCTACAGAGGAGTGACATGTTCACTTTTGCATTTCAGAAAGATCACAAATGCAGCAGTGGGTAAGGCAGATTTCAGCAGTGAGTCTAGAGGCAAAAGAATAAAAAGGAGGCTATGGCAATTGATCAGGAAGACGTGGTGGATCCAACTACAGCAGTAATGACGGAGATAGAGCAAGGGATATTTAGGAGTTCAAATTGAGAGGACCATGTAACTTAGACGGGTGGTGCCATCCTGGCACTGGGACCCTCTGCACCTGCCCCAGGGTGGTCCCAGAAGTTTCAGGCAGAAACCAGGGAGGGCTCACATGGAAGAGATCAAAAGACATTGAAGCCGAAACACTCAGCGGGAGCTTTAGCCAGGAAGAATCCCTATGGATGATTTTGATCGTCTTGAAGGGCCACAGGGCAGGGCTGGGAACCTGAGACCAGGCCTGTCTGTCAAGGAGCAGCTACTTCACTGCACTGTGTTTACACAGACTATTCAGTTCACTTCACAACTTTCACAGATAAGTCTAGAATCTGTCTTGCTTCACAGGAAGTCATAAATTATATCACCTCAAGTGTGTTTGCTTCTGTCAAAGGAATTTGTGGAGCTGATCTTTATCAATATGTTTCTAGGTTCAGCAACTTTGTTTATGTTTTATACACTGACTTAGATGATTCTACGGTAATATGATATATCATCAACTTTATGCCCAAAAGAAAGTTCAAAAGCTCTGAAAAAGATTTTTTTTTTTAATACTAGAGGGACATTGTAAAGACAAGTGACTATTGAAATCCCAATTTTCATTCCCACCTTTTTTCATTTATTAAAATGCGTACTTTTTGATCCGGATCGCTGCGTGATACTTGGGAGGAGGTTAATGTTTAGAAACTCAGGAAATCAATGCAGCTTTTCAAAGCATGAGAAGTAACTGTAAACTTCATGTTTTAAAAACGCCACACATATATACAATGGAATATTACCCAGCCGTAAAAAGGAACACATTTGAGTCAGTTCTAATGAGGTGGATGAACCTAGAGCCTATTATGTAGAATGAAGTAAATCAGAAAGATAAAAATAAATATCACATATTAATGCATATATATATATATATATATATATATATAAACTAAAAGATGGTACTGATGAACCTATTTGCAGGGCAGCAATGGAGATGCAGACACAGAGACAAGACTTGTGGACACAAAGAGGGAAGGAGAAGGTAGGATGAATTGAGGAAGTGGCATTGAAACATACACATTACCATATGTAAAGCAGACAGCCAGTGGGAGCTTGCTGTATGACACAGGAAGCTCAAACCCAGTGCTCTGTGACAACCCAGTGGGGTAGGATGGGGTGGGAGGTGGGAAGGAGTTTCCAGAGGGATCGGCATACGTATACCTGTGGCTGATTCATGTTGATGTATGGCAGAAACCAGCACAATATTATAAAGCAATTATCCTCCAATTAAAAATAAAGAAATTTTAAAATTCTTCCTAGAATAATCACTAATGCCATAGTATTTTAAAGTTTCAAGATTATTATTAAACACTTAAGAATAACTCTGTCCTCACAGAGCTTTAGTTGTAAAAGGAAAAAAAGGTAACACCGTTTTAGCAATTTTCCCCATTAAATAAGAAATGACTAACATCGTTTTGTAAACTCTATTTTTAAAAATGCTACTTTATTACATAGAAAATGTATTCTAATACAGTGTTTCTCACACTTTCAGGTGCATTTCAATGATGTGGAGATCTTGTTGAATGGGAGAATCTGATTCAAGGCCTGGGGAGGGTCCTGAAGTTTGGCATTTCTAACAAGTCCACAAGTGATGTCCAAGTTGCTGCTCCATGGATCATAATTTGAGTAGTAAGACTCCAATAAGCAACTTGGTAATGACAATTTTAAGTGATGATACATTACAATAATTTAAAATTGATAATGACAGCCCACTCCAGTACTCTTGCCTGGAAACTCCCATTGATGGCGGAGCCTGGTGGGCTGCTGTCTATGGGGTTGCACAGAGTCAGACATGACTGAAGTGACTTAGCAGCAGCAGCAGCAGCAGCAGCAGCAGCTTCATTCCAGAGTTAAATAGGATAGCCAAGGAGAATATATCTTTAAACTACAACAACACAAAACTGGAGGGAACACTGGGAGCAATGGAAGATGCAAGGCAGGAGAAAAAGATCAGGAAAAAGCTGAGAGGTAGTGGAGAGTGTGGAAGTATAGCTGGATTCAAAGGGAACAGAGCAGAAGTTTATTAGAAAAAGAAAAGAGAACATAGGGGAAACAGAAGAGAAGGATGAAAGAACTGTAGACTTGACTTCATCTATAGATGATAAGCTCTTCATTCTCCTAATTAAGTACTGGCTGGACAACTGTGAAGAAAAACTGGAGGGAACACTGGGAGCAATGGAAGATGCAAGGCAGGAGAAAAAGATCAGGAAAAAGCTGAGAGGTAGTGGAGAGTGTGGAAGTATAGCTGGATTCAAAGGGAACAGAGCAGAAGTTTATTAGAAAAAGAAAAGAGAACATAGGGGAAACAGAAGAGAAGGATGAAAGAACTGTAGACTTGACTTCATCTTAGATGATAAGCTCTTCATTCTCCTAATTAAGTACTGGCTGGACAACTGTGAAGTGTCATTAGATCATTCAAGTTTGTCTAACAAACTATCATTAACCAGAAAATGGGTGTCCTTTCTAGTAAAACGGATATAGAAGTTTTAACTTTCATTTTATAAATTTGTGTAAATCCATACATAGTTAAATCCCAGAGCAAGAAACTATCAACTCTGCCCATGACCAAAAGAAGGATTTAGAAGGCAAGGAGGTCATTTAAATCTAGGCCATTCACCCCGAGCAGGTTTGCTGTGCCTATGATCAGGTTTGAGATGGTTTAAGGATATATTTAAGTCCATTACATCTGATCAGGTCAAAGGCAATTTCATGTAAGAGAGGGTACATAGTCATCAGGGAGTTTTAAAAATAATGAAAATGATGGGAAAAAAATGCTACATATCTAGTCTTTTGGTGAAAGTGCATTTGCTGACACTTTTCCCAACACAAACGTGAGAGATGAGCTAAATGTGTGTGTGTTAAGCTGTATAGTAACTTGAAATCAGCTTCTGATTTTCAATGTAAAAGGAAAAGTTCCTGACCTAAATAACCAACACAGCATAGACAAGCAAGGAAGAAATGGGGATGACTAGTCTTAACCATTGAAATTACTAATTCATATTCATATTTGATTGAATGTATAAAAAGTTGAAAGTTTAACTCCTCGAACACTTTGGGAACATGAACACATGATCTTAAGAATAGACTTTTTTCCCTCTTGTTCCTAGCCAGCAAAGCTTCAGCACTTGCTCTGCCCTTTTGACAAAGAGACTTTGTCTTCTGTGTGCATTTAAGGCATTCAAATGTGTCTACATTCACTGAACTGTAAGAATGAGAGCTTTCCTTTTAGTTCTACAAGTCCATCTAATAATATTCCTGTGGGTTTAGGATACCTTATGAAAGAACACTCAAAATGGATGTGAAAACAGCAAAAGAATAACATGAGCTGTGGCAGGCAAGGAATTATTATCATTCCTCTCCGATTCCTAGGACATACTGATAGAAATTACTTAAAGAAGACTCAAAGTGTGGGTGTTACAATATTTTCTCAGTTCTCAGTAGATGTTATAAACTACATTTACTGATGCTATGACTGAATAAACCAACCAAAGTTACACTTAAATATGGGCTTATTAACTAAGTTTATAGCTGAAATGACTTGTTTCATATTTCTGTTGCGCTGATCCTCTTGATATGGAAATCATGACATGGAATGATATGCCATAACCATCTTTTCCTTTATTTTTTTTCACAATAAATATTATAGTTGAATCTTTCTCACCATGGTATACTTTTCCACATAATCTTTGAATGATCTCAAACAACTGTAAGCTAACCAAAGTATATACTTTTGAAGTTAGTGAAATCTTACCCTTCAGCATGTGTAAAGACCTAACACTGAACAACCTAGCACCTTGAAAATCTTAATGTATTCATTGCAATATGTACTGTATAAACATATATTGTATTATATATATATTTACTCCCCAAATATATATATATATATGCACACATTTCTTACATGTTTTTCTTGTTCAAATCAATTACTTTCTTCAAAGAAATCTTTGTTTTCAGTTAAGAAATATTTTAAATTGAATATTAGCATCTGGAAGCTGCATATTAAGAAACAACTCGATCAGGTGTCAATGTATAAGTACAAGTAATGAACACTGTGCAGGAGTACTCTGGGTTTCCATCTAAACAATGATTTTTATAATTGGCATCTGTCCTTATAGTATAGGTATATTATACTTAAGGACTTGGCCAGTATTTGAAAAAAAACCTATAGAAATTAAATTCTTTAAGAGTATGGATGTGAGAGTTGGACCGTAAAGAAAGCTAATGCTGAAGAACTGATGCTTTCAAACTGTGGTGCTGGAGAAGACTCTCATTGGAAAAGATCCTGATGCTTGGAAAAACTGAAAGCAAGAGGAGAAGGAGACAACAGAAGATGAGATGTTTAGATGTTATCACTGATGCGATGGACTTAAGTTTGAGCAAATTCAAGAAGATGGTGAAGGAGAGGGAATCCTGCCATGCTGCAGTCTATGGAGTCACAAAGTGTTGGACACAATTTAGCAACTGAATAACAAATGATAGGCCTGTCTATAATGAAATAATATTGTCATTAATACACATATACTAGTTTAACAACTATCTTGGCTTCACCAATATGCTCCTTTACACAGAAGACATATGAGCAGTTGGAGTGCAAGAAAAATGACCATATTTATAGGTGTTTCATTGAAAATTTTCTGGTGTTTTTTCCAACTTTTATAAAAATAACTTATCAAAGGAAAATTAGATAAAGCAACTACAGGACTATGTTTTTGTATAATACTGCACAAAACAGTATACTAAGAAGCACTGTCTAGCATTCTAGTTTTAAACAGACAAATACTCTTCTAGTAAATTCTACAAAGGTTCATCAAGTGATTACCAAGGGAAATTAAACATTCACAGAGTATTGCTACTTCTTTAAATGTAAGAGAATTAAAGTCTGCATTTATCAATCAATCAATCATATTTCAAAGTGGTACAAATGAAGTGCTTGAGGTATTTATTTGCCAAATAACCACTAAATCATTTATCAACCATGTCTAGGATTTTGAGGCTCTATTTGTATTGCTATTAAAAGCAAACAAAAACTGATCTCAAGGTACTGACAAAAATACAAAACACTCCACTTAAATTCTTATCTCTAGGTGGCCTTCTCCAAAGATACTAAAAAATATGGCAAATGCAGTATTGCCATGAATTCAAATTATACCCAAAAGCTCACCGTATAAAACCATTTCTTTTGCAAGGGGCTCATTCTTTTTTGAGAAAACTGTGAACATTATATAATTTATTTCTGCACAAAAGATTAGGGTCACCAATAATAATGCTCTACATGCTTCCAACTCATCATTTGTTGTTGTTCAGTTGCTAAGTTGTGTCTGAATCTTTGCAACCCCAAGGACTGCAGCACACCATCCTCTCCCATCCTTCATCGTCTCCCAGAGTGTGCTCAAATTGAAGTCTATTGAGTCAGTGATGTTATCTAACCATCTCATCCTCTGCTGTCCCTTTCTCCTTTGCCTTCAACCTTTCCTAGCATCAGGGTCTTTTCCAATGAGTCAGCTCTTCGCATCAGATAGCCAAAGTACTGGAGCTTCAGCTTCAGCATCAGTCATTTCAAGGAATATTCAGGGTTGATTTTCTTTAGGGTTAATTGGTTTGGTCTCCTTGCTGTCCAAGGGACTCTCAAGAATATTCTCCAGCACCACAGTTTGAAAGCATCAGTTCTTCGGTGCTCAGCCTTCTTTATGGTCCAACCTTCACATGCATACATGACTACTGGGAAAACCATAGCTTTAACTATGGAGACCTTGGTTGGCAAAGTGATGTCTCTGTTTTTGAATATGCTGTCTAGGTTTGTCATAGCTTTTCTACCAAGGAGCAAGCATCTTTTAGTTATAAGGCTACAGTCATTGTTCACAATGATTTTGGAGCCCCCCCCCAAAAATAAGATCTGTCACCGCTTCCACATTTTCCCCTTCTATTTGCTATGAAGTGATGGTAAATCTTGTCAAAATTCTATTAATTTAAAACATATGTATTGGGACTCCCCTGATGATCCAAGGCTAAGACTCCATGCTCCCAATGCAGGGGATGTGTGTTCGATCCTTGATCACAAAACTAAGATCCCAGCTCCCACAACTAAGCTGGCGAGCTGCTCTCTAGAGCCTGTTTGCCCCATCTAGAGAAATGTCATGATGAAGATCCACCATAGCCAAAATAAATAAATAAAACATACATTTATCAAGCCTATTGTGTGCCAGGTCCTATGATATAATGTGGGCAGGAGCATGTTCCAGCAAGAAGCTCTCAATCATAAAACATCAGAAATATCTTCTAGACTATGGCTTAGGCAATGTTTGGAAATTTGCTCTTTAAGATGCTAAA
The DNA here is from genome assembly GCA_006408675.1 of Madoqua kirkii. Classification (NCBI taxonomy): domain Eukaryota; kingdom Metazoa; phylum Chordata; class Mammalia; order Artiodactyla; family Bovidae; genus Madoqua; species Madoqua kirkii. The sequence goes on along the minus strand of SJYC01145396.1, from coordinate 5,808 downwards.
CCATACCACCACCACCCTTATTTTGACTTCACTGCTCAGTTTGAGAGATCTTAGTTCCCCAGTCAGGTCTTGAACCCATGCCTTCAGCAGTGAAAGAGTGGAGTCCTGACCACGGGATCACCAGGGAGTTCCCTAAAATGCTAACTCTTTTAGTGACTCATTTATCCAATCAGTTTGAAAACCACTGAATTGTACCAATGCAAAACTTTGAAGAGAGAACCTCTGGATTTGCAAAGACTACCATCAAGTGACTGATATGTGAGAACAGGCTTCTCTACTATGACTCTACCGGTTAACAAGAGCAACCTGGAAAGAAAGGGAAAATCAAAATCCCCTAAAAGTTAGGAGGAGAGAAAAGATGTCTTTGAAGGTGAAACAATAAAACATTTACATTCTTTGCATGCAAAATAGCATCACATGTTGTTGAATATACAATTTGCTACTTGGGGAAGCAAAAGTACTCTGCCTATACTACACATAAAAAATAATAACATGACCCACAAGAAATGGGTTTTTTAAGAGGAATGAATATGAAATTCTCGACTAAGATAAAGGAAAACCCATAAAAAAGAAACGGTGCTCTCATTTAACCAAAATTAAAAATCAATGGGAAAGAAGATATAAACACAAAAGAATCTTAAAAGTGGTTATCTCTAGGCAATGAGATTAATAATTATTTATTTTATCTTAGATGTATTTTCTAAAATTTCTCAAGAAATACACATTTCTCTGAAATAGAATTTTTAAAAACCTAGAAATGCAAAAGAAAACCAAGAAGCTGTCTACTAAGTTACAACTAAGAAAACCCCCAGTGATCATAATGCCACAGTTAATAGATGGGCATTCACTGTGATTTTCAGAAATGAAATACATACTTGAACATTTTCAGAGACCTCATTGCTTCACACTTTTAAATGGTCATAGCGAGGAGACTTTAGTCAAATCACGTCACCTGTCTGGCCCTCAGCCTAATAGCTACAAAATGGGAATAATAATAGTACCCACAGAGAAAGGTAGCTTTGGTAAAGAACCTGCTTGCCAATGCAGGAGACATAAGAGACAAGGGTTCAATCCCTGGGTCAGGGAGATTCTCTGGAGGAGGGCATGGCAACCCACACCAGTATTCTTGCCTAGAGAACCTCATGGACAGAGGAGGCTGGCAGGCTATAGTACATGGGGTTGCAGAGTCAGACACACCTGAAGTGACTTATCATGCACGTAGGAAGGTGGCAGTGAGGTTAAATACCTAATACGACACATTTAGCATAGTGCCTGACATAATAAATCTCTCCTTCTAGAAGGTGATCACTCCGCATTAGCTCTGCCAGCTAACTGAGAACACGTCTTCTTAATATTCATATGTTCAATCCACCAACAATTATTGATAGCCAAGGTAACCTGATTGACCTGGTTATGGGAATCATCTGAGGACGCTACTGAAACTATACGGTACAGTATGAAGAGGTGGTTAAACACTTTGATATAAAAGTTTAAAGTACTTTCTAAGCAACATGGCAGCAATGAGCACTAATCCGGATTCTTTTGTTAAGAGCAGATGTTCTTCAAATAGGTTCTTTTTGTTTGTTTTGTTTTCGAAGTACAATTGACCTGTTCTTCAAATGGATTCTTAATGCAAAAGAAAAAGATTTGTTGAATCAAAGTCACTTACAACATGCTTAGGAAAAATTAATTAAATGATGTTTACCTTCCGGAAAACTCGCATATCCAAGTTGTTACTCTCACTACTAGTTAACATAGAACTAAAAGATAGAAACTTCCTATTGAGCCCAAGAACCATACTTTATCATGCTGCTGCTACCGCTAAGTTGCAACAGTCGTGTCCAACACTGTGAGACCCCATAGATGGCAGCCCACCAGGATCCGCCATCCCTGGGATTCTCCAGGCAAGAACACTGGAGTGGGTTGCCATTTTCTTCTCCAGTGCATGAAAGTGAAAAGTGAAAGTGAAGTCGCTCAGTCGTGTCTGACTCAGTAACCCCATGGACTGCAGCCTACCAGGCTCCTCCGTCCATGGGAGTTTCCAGGCAAGAATCCTGGAGTGGGGTGCCATTGCCTTCTCCAATACTTTATCATGAATTAAGCCAAATATGCCATTATTGCTGACTGATGAAAAATACTTCAATTTCTCATCCTACAAAAGTTATTTCACTTTTGGTAAATTAATTAGATGCAATAACAGATTACTTACTATGTTAAATAACACAACAATATTATGACTTTCCCCAATTTTAAAAGTGTTAACCTACTCTTTGTAGAAACTCTAGTTTTTCAATTATAGAGGTATCATAAGCTTCCTTTAAAAATATATTTTAGCAAAAAAAAAGTCAATTTAAGGAAAGATATTAAGTATGTAAAGCACAGGTAGTAATCAACATGACCAACATAAACAAGCAACAGTTTACAGGACTCAAGTTTGAGAAGTAACAGGCTATTTTCCATTTTTACTTGGGCTGGTAGAAACAATACAATAGGTTCCTATTTTATAACTCAGTTATTCTTTCAAATGAGCCACAGTATGCAAATAAATGTGTCTGTTTGAATATAGTCTTATTAGTGTAACTATTTTAAATGAGAAAGACATAGATAGTCTTTACTACCCTCAAGTAACAACTTATGCTATGTAGCAATAATTAAAATTTGACAATCAATTAGCCAAATTACTAATCAGTAGGAGTCAGCTGAAGTGCAACCTAGAACCCACAAAAGCTAAAGCAAGTGATCAAATTGACAAAAATGAGGTGAAGCGAATTATTTAAATAAAAACATTAATTTTTCAGTGCAGATTTTTCTATCTACAATGATTGTTCAAAAATTCTATTTCTATTGACATAAAATTAAATATAACACAAGAATTCCTTGCACCAATTATTTTCTAACATATATGCCATTGTTCAGGAAATGAAGGAAAATCACATCTAATTTACATGCAGTAGCACGTCAAGAACCTTATTCTTTGACACTTTCTCAATATTATTGAAGAACAAAAATATCGAGAATTAATTACTTCATTAAATTCTAGCTACATTTTAGATGGACAAATTTGGTATCCTCAGTGTTTTTTAGGTTATTGCACTACTGAGCCCGTTAATATTAATATTATTTGAAATAATATGCATACTCTCTGTATAATTCTGAATCATGTAAATATCAGGCATGTGTTTATTTTATAATCGAGATGCTCTCTTCCAAAATGATCATCTGTTTTTATAACTGATTTTAAAAGACATGAGTTTTAATGAACTTTATACGCAAATAAACTAAAACACCCACAATCAAATGTTTTATTCTTTCCTCAAAGCAGCCAAAAACTCTCTTTCACATGCTTAGTTATAATAACTCAATATAAAATTGATGTAGCTCAAGAGGTACTGTCCTCTATGTCTTTTCTACTCTAAGTCAGCCTACAAATCACAACTATGGAAATGGGCAGGGGTTGGGAAACTAAGACTGAAGCAACATACTGAAAAAAAAGAGAGTGCTGTCCATTAAAATAAAAACAAATTCTCCCTTATGACATCTGCAAGTCAATAGGCAGACAAAGCTCAGCTACTCTAAAAATAAGATGATAAGAAAAACTCATCATTTAGCATAGAGGAGAGAGCTGTTTACTGGATGTGAGCATATTCTTATGCATTATGCTTTTATGTGTGGAGTATACACATCACATATAGTTTCTCATTCAAGAGCAAAGTGCATGAGAAACAGCACATGTTCCTTTAATGAGCTTCTATTCACAAGTTCCAAACTGCTCAACTTTCCCCTTTTCAGACATTCAAACCAAACTATGGTCAGCGCCGTTCCTTGGAAGCCGATAGATGGCATTGTTGTATCAGGTAGCTCTGTCCTGCTTTCAAAACACGAGGTTTTTCCAACATTATCCAGGTCTTTGTGAATTTCCCCAACATCTTTATATAAATCGTTTGAAAATCCTTATAGAGAAAGTTCTCAGCCTCTATGGTTTTGACTTGCTTTTCCACTAAAAGTTAAGAGGAATTGGGTTGTTTCCTTCCTGAGTTATGTAAAAGTCACAGGATAAATCTTTCAACCTTCAACATATTCTAATTTTTTACCTTATTCTTTTCATTTTATTTAAACCCTAAGCACAATCTTTGTACTAGGATGTACAGGAAAGTTCTGGCTTTCCACAGCCTGGTTTCTGACTGAGAGAACGGCAGTCAAATCTATAATGCTGCAGGTCATTTAGACTTGGTAAAAAAACGATTTCTATTGAATTAAACATAGTTATCCTTAATAGCAAATGTATGGTCAACATTTTTGGTCATTTTTGCTTTAATGAAAGCAAAATGTCTTTTTTTCCTCCCTAGAGATGGAATCAGATTATATAAGTATAGAAGCTTCAAAAGTCATCAAACTTTTAAAGGGTTGAAGTCTCATTAATTAAATGTAAAAGTTTTCTCTGAGTTTGAGCTTTATTAAACAGTATATAAAGACTTCTCCCACTTGAACTGTTTTTCCCTATGGTTTTAATTTGGGGTGCACAGTTTTCAATAATCTAGGGTGGTGAGGGATAGGCAAAAAAAATAAATACCAAGAAAATTTATGGATTTCAAAAAAATATTTTAAACAAATCCTCTATTTCTTCTAAGCTTTCAAACCAGCTTCAAGAAAATCATACTTCAAACCATCTTATTCCTTGATCAATAGGCATTACTACTAAACAGTAAAAGAGCTTAAACAGATGGCGGGGGAAAAAAGAAAAATAAGGAGCTTGAGACACACACCCCAGAATGTTCCAGAAGGCAGTAGAACTGAGATCACCTGCAGGACACTTCATTTCAGTTGTATTTGTCATACCCTCTAGTCAGGTTGACACCTAGGCTCAAAACCTAAGCCATGCAAAGGCTTCCATCTCCCTGGGATAAAATGAGTAAGAAAAAGATCTCAAGAAACAAAGCCAAACCATTTGTTTTGTGCATGCTAACCTCAATCATGTCAGCTTTCCCTCATTTTTCCAACAGAGCAGTTCACTGTCCACTTAGGGCAATCAGGGAATGCAGAAAGGTAGAAAGAAGGTATATGTATACTCATGTTTATCTGCTTGCAAATAGAAAAATTAATAATGACTATGAAGAAACTAAAGGAAAAGATTCCAACGTTAAATGCAAATCTACTTTCCAGTGATTCAAGCTATGTCTATAGGTCCTAAATCCAACAGTATTTTGTTTCTACTTTCCCCCACTGCTCTTCTCTTCTCTGCTCCCTCCGCAGGCAAAAAAACTGGAAAAAATAACCAGTTAAAGCAAAGTGATCCAAATGAGAACATTAATAAAATGCAGGTGCATTTCTAGGACAAAAGGCATCAATATCAATTTGCTTACAGGTAAGACTGGTCTCATTTTCTCCAGGGTACAAATATTTTTCCCTGACAACTGGTGAACAGTGAAGCATGCTACAGTGAAGTCTGTAGAGAATAACAGTAACAACTAAAATTTTCAGGGCCATAGACTAAGATTACAATATAGTCTATGTTATTTCTTCATAAGGATATCCTGTAACCCTTTATTGCATTCAATATGATTGGAGACTTATTTCCATTTCATTTGTAAAGCATTATGTGTTAACTGGGAGTTATTTAATATCTGCTTTTTTCTGAAGACCATTAGAATTTTCTACAATAGCCTAGTGTTCACATAAATAGGCAATAAAAATCATTTAAATATCAACATTTAATTCCCAGTCACTTGGTATTACACCTGAAGCCAGATCTGTAGAGTGAATGTGAAGAAATGACTGAATATTAACCACATACATTAAAATAAAAACATT
>SJYC01145392.1:0-13578 GCA_006408675.1 Madoqua kirkii | reverse complement strand
CAAGGAGTAAGCATCTTTTAATTTCATGGCTGCAGTCACCATCTGCACTGATTTGGGAGCCCAGAAAAATAAAGTCTGACACTGTTTCCACTGTTTCCCCATCTATTTCCCATGAAGTGATGAGACCAGATGCCATGATCTTTGTTTTCTGAATGCTGAGCTTTATAAGTCCTTACTAACTCAAGTATACAAATTTCCCTAAGGGATCTTGCAGACTGACTATATAAGCACAAAACATAACAACTAGAATCAAGACATCAGCCAAACCAACTCTCTCATATGTAAACTGAAAGGCAGTGTTAAGTCTAAATCCTTAAAACTTTGTAAGAGAAGTGGAACATGGTTGTTAATTGAAATTAAAAGCCTTAATTATCTACAGAATCTACCAAAACTTGCCTGGGTTCAAATCTCTGATGAACCATCTGTTCTAAACAACTCTAATTTTATCAGATTCATGTTAGGTTGATTTAGTTTAAAAGTGAATAATGAGAAACTGAGAGCCTCTCCTCAATGATGAAATATAAATATGAGGGAATAATCATGGTCACAGTTGAGAAGCAGCATGTTACAAACATTCTAAGTTAATAATGCAGATTAAAATGTTTGGAAATGAGCTCAAGAAATACTGCATTAAGATTAACTGCCGACTTACTGGTGTTTCTGAAAACTTTGCAGTTTGTTTATATCACAGAGTAATTAAATTACAGTACTGGTGAATTCACAATTTTAAATTATAAGAATAGTACATGTTTATTAACAAGAACACAAAAAATAAATCCAAAAAACAGCACAAAAAAGCAATATTTTGATGATCCAAATCCATGTTTTTGTGTGTGTCTTTGTATATGCTTTTATTTTAAAATTCCTACTCAATTTTGTTTTAAAAAGTAACTAAGGCTCAATACTGCCTATTAGAGATTGTGAAAATTGAAAAACTGAAAGCATGATTCTTTAAGATGCTTACAATTGAATTATGAGCAAAGGTAAGTACAAAACCTACAACGTCACTTCAAGATATGATCTACAAATAAAAAATTATCTACAGACTCATTTCTCTAGGAAACCTGTTGAACCAGTGGTTATAAAGGGAGGCAGTTTCACTCATGTGGATGTAAGGCTAAGAAACAGACAATGTATGGATGTCTTATTAGTAAGAGACACTATGATAAAGAAAGGAGGCATGAGGAAGAAATCAGTCTAGATATAAGTCCTAAGGAAACTATAATAAGAAGAAAACGGTCTTAGGATTTAGCAGGGATAGGATCAAAAGAAAATATTGGGTATGAAAACATATAATTCTAGAGTAACTTAAAGGGAAAAAAATGGTATAATCAAAGCAGAGTGATCAGTAGAAAAGTCTGTCAACAGAATAGAAAATAGCTTGGAGGGGAAGAGAAGAAGAGGCAAGAGACATGTTGAAAATTATTGCAATAAATCAAATGTAACAGAATGAAGCCTTACTGAGGGTGAATAAAAGATAAAGATGAAAGATACCACAAAGAAAAAAATTTTTATAATTTTTATTATTGAATGATAATATAATATGATTAAGACTTTTGAAAACTAAGAATATAAGTTTTATTTTTTTTTCTTTTTACTGGAGGCTTTTGGAAAGAGGACAGAAAAGAGATACAGGTGAGAAAGATGCATATCTGTACTTGTTTGGTCAAAAGGAAGAAGTATGTTCCATACATTGTGAGAAGCAGTAAGGACCTTTCTATCTCCATTTTGAACACTAAGAGAAAGTTGTTGTGCAAGGAAACTGTGGAGACACAAGAATCTATAACTCAGCTTATGAAGCAGGCAGACACAATTAGGCACAGAGGTGATTCCGTTTGCCCTCCCACACCTTCCTCAGTTTTTGTATGCCAGCCACTAAGCCCAAGGGTCTTGTAATATTACAGTGGAGAAACAGCCTGTACCTGGAGAAAGATGGAAGACAACGTAGACAATTTTAGGGATGAGTTTACAGTAGCTAAATAAGCCAAGGATCTTAGTAAGACCTTAATCAATTGAGAGAATTTGGACTCAAGTTTATCAACTGCCAATGTCATTCATCCCATATGAGCAGAGCACGCAGTATGTGGATTTCTGCCATTAATTCCCCCAGAATCAGCTCAGTTTCCTGTCTTCGACACAGTGTTATAAGAGCCACTTCTCCATACTTCAGATGCTATTTTAGAGAGAAGCACAGGAGTCTCCAATAGAAAGCTATCTTCAAATTAGACTGAGTTAAAGCTAAAGAGACTGCTTGAATTATACAGATTAGAATGCGTTTAGATCAGATAATATAAAAATTAGTTTATCTCAGACCCAATAGGAATGGAGGTCAGAACAATTTCTGAAAATAAAGGACTCTATGTTACCCTACTCATTTATCAGCAAAGTGTCAATAATTTGAGACTCCATCACAAAACTGTAACTACTTTTTTTCTTTTTATGGTTAAGGAATGCTGATATCCTGAATGAATGCTGGAAAGAGTCTACAGAAAAAAATTTTTTTTTCTTTAATAAGGAGTCAGACAATTCGTGTAAGTGGGGAAAGGTAGGCCCTCTGAGCCAAGTATAGTTCTACCATTTTTTGTCAATAATTATTAGCTATCTATCCTGTAGCTGGTTTCTGAATGGGAGCCACATGAACACCCATGGCAGATTCATGTCAATGTATGGCAAAACCAATACAATATTGTAAAGTAAATAAATAAATAAATAAAACTAAAAGTAAAAAATAAATAAATAAAATAAAAATAAGTTAGGTGGGAGCAAAGAAAAACCTTTAACAAACAGATTCCCAGACTGGTGAGACACAGCACTATATCTTATCAAACTACACTGAAGATAATGGAAAGAAAAGAGGAGCACAAACTAAGGATAAAAAGTACTTCAAGCAAACAAAACAACAAAGCGATGTGGCTTCCATTCTTCAATGTTGAAGTGACCAAAGAATGTGCCTCCAGTGCTGGGGTATCTATAGCATCTTTTCAGCTGAAACAAAGAAAATATTACACTTATCCATGTCTGGGCTTCCCTGATAGCTCAGTTGGTAAATAATCTGCCTGCAATGCAGGATACCCTGCTTTGATTCCTGGGCCGCGAAGATCCCCTGGAGAAAGGACAGGCTACCCACACCAGTATTCTTGGGCTTCCCTTGTGGCTCAGCTGGTAAAGAATCCGCCTGCAATGTGGAAGACCTGGGTTTGATCCCTGGGTTGGGAAGATCCCTTAGAGAAGGAAAAGGCTACCCACTCTAGTATTCTGGCCTGGAGAGTTCCATGGACAGAGGAGCTTGGTGGGCTACAGTCCACGGGATCGCAAAGAGTCGGACATGACTGAGCGACTTCACTTTCTTTCTTTTCTTTCTTTACAGTATCTACAACAGAAGAGTCAAGTGTGTGGGAGCTGCACCCAAGAGCCCCTTCATGAGTCACAACAGGTGCTATTAATTGGTTCCAGTGTTTCACTTCTTAGAACACTGTAAGCTTCTACTGATTCGGGAGTTGGCACATAGGATCAAAAAAAAAACCTACTATATTTGGAGTAACACATTCCTGATGTTTTTGTTGCTCAGTCACTAAGTCATGTCCGACTCCTTTGTGACCCAATGGACTCCTATAGCCATGAGATTTTCCAGGCAAGAATACTGGAGAAGGTCACCATTTCCTTCTCCAGGGGATCTTTCTGACCAAGGGATCAAACCCACTTTTCCTGTATTGCCAGGCAGATTTTTACCACTGAGCCACCAGATAAGCCTGGCCTAAATAAATGTTTCTTCAATGAAGTATTGCACAGATCCAGAACTGGAATTTGCAGGTATATGAAAAGGTACTCTTAAACATAGCTGGGAACCAGATTTAGAAACAGAATAAATATCTGATCATTTCAAACATTGATACCAACCCAAATATACCTCTAGCTAAATTATTTAGATTAACTTCACCTAAATAAAAGTAGATTCCTGGGATATAAACTAACAATTCCAGTGGGATTCACAAAGCAAACAAAGAGAGCAATTGAGATGACAAAGCATATTAGCATCATTTGCTTGTTTTTATGGATGATCTTTTGCTTCAGTATAAAAACTCCTAAAAATACAAAATGACAAAGTGTTCATTTCAGCAAGGAAGAACTTCTGTATCCTGCTCCATTTCAGGAATGGAGAAAGGAACTTGGGCAGGCATGTAGCTGAGCAGCAGGAAAAACAAATTAGCAAACAAAGACAAGCAGTGCCTTTTCTCAATGACTGGGATCCTGGCAGTCACGTCAGCCTCAGCATCTGCTTCCGCACATCACTCCACGGGTATGTATAAAAACTATGCTTAGCCAATCAGGCACTCCACTAGGAATTTAGAGGAAAATAGGACAGATTTCTCTTGGTTAGAAGGTTCTACAGAGGTTATTCATAAAACTCTGATGTTGCACTGTCTAGAAATGCCCTTCTGCCCATCCTTAGGGCCTACGATGTACAACAAACAACTCTTGTGACTGCAGTCCAAATACAAACACGACCAGTGCAAAGGAGGACTTGCTTATGATGGAGACTTCACTAGGATCCCCTAATAGGAGTTCTCAAGCCCTGAAAAGTTTTAGTAGTTAATTCTTAGTCTTCATGTATCTCAAATCTTTACCACTTCATGATTTGACTTCTAACATTTTCAGTTGTTCACGTAACAAAGTATATTTTATGAACTGATACTGATTTCTAATCATATATGAGATAAATACTGATCTTTTTTATAAAATTCTAGGACTCTTGAATTTTGGGGAAATAGAGTCAGAAAAGTAAAGGAAGACACAAGTAAAAGTCCTGATTAACATTAATCTATTATTATCTTCAAGAGTCAACATTTTTACTTTTTTTCTCCATTAAAATCATTTATAGCTTACTTTCCACAACCTTTAGAAATCATCAACTTCTAATGTTCCAGAGTGTACCAAGTGTAGAGCAAAAGTATTAGTAACCCTGAAGTGTTTGCATAACTTGTCATATTTCCTTGTATCCATCTCATTCTCATCCCATATTAAATGCGTTAGGAGGGCCACACTTACGTGACCACTTGCTAGTTTTGGCTCATGATGTCACAGTTTTGAGAAATGAGCACACCAAAACATGGCATCGGAAGACAGGAAGCAGGATCCAGGGGAATAATTACACACACAAAAAATCTGTAATTACCCAAGGTCATGCAAGACAAGTGATATCCATCTGTGTCAGGCGCATTTTAGTGTCTCAGCCTCCATTTCATTTGTAGTACAGCCAACTCCTCAAGTATCAGAAGAGGAATGGTAGAAGGTGTTAATTAGAGTGCTGATATCTGCTGCTTGGATGAAAATTATAAACATTCTAAGGCTCACAGAATCAAGATAAAATTATGGCTCTTGAAGCAAAATATAATGCAGATAATAGTCTACTCAGTTTAGAAGGAATCAACATCATTTCAGTGTTTTTAACAATTAAAAGTAGCATTTCAGGATGAAAAATATTTTTTAAAATTCTAACCATTTTCAGGAAACATGAGGATATAAAGACTATGAATGTATTTTATCCTACTAGGCATGAAAAGTACTTGTCCCAAAGATTACAGAAGAATTCCCAAATTTCAAGAGAACCCCATATATGGCAAAGCTTCTAGGCACAGGTCACATCGCATGTACTCTAAAAACACTAATTTCTGAATTATAAGAGAAATGAACTGACAAGGGACCAGATGGTCATGGAGTGATCTGTTCTTGAGCAAAGTTAAGAGCTATTATCTCTAATAACATTCCATTCCTACTTGTAAATCTACACACTCCAAATGTTTACTTAATAGCAACACCGGTAACGGCTGCTGGGTCTCTTATTGTTCATGTTCAGGAAAAGAGAACAATTTTAAAAGCTCCCCTTAGCATGGGAACAAAGGTTCAAAAGAAAAATTAGTTACTGCAACAAAATATGTCTTGATATAATTATATGATAGAAGATCATAGGTTTCTTTAAAAAAATGTCAGGGAGATAGGTGTACAGGTGTGTATCTGTATGTATGGGGGGTGCAGTTTTTGTAAGAAAGATGTGAAGAAAGCAAAGCATAGTGGGTGAATGTGTTTAGTGCATTTAGTGACTTTGCAACAATCTGAAGCTGAAGATACAAATGAATAAATTAGGATTAGCCACTGGAAATCATTTATAAAAGTATCTGTTGAGTTGGCCAAATAGTCTGTTTGGGAAAATTCCAAATGAACTTTTTGGCCAACACAATATAAAGCTCAACTACGAAACAAGTGATTATTATCATATGTATACATCACTTTCTCATTTAATTTCTTTGTTTGGAAGAAAAGAGCTCACTTTAAAACAACCTATACTTTAGATTAAGCTCCCAAATATTTAACATTTGTCTCTCATCATTAGGGCAGAAGAGACACAAAAATCATTTTATTTCTGCTAAATGTACATTACATTATGTAGGTAGTAGATAATATCACCAGTAACAACATTTCAAAACATTTCACTATGTACTTCAATTTCTTCATTGCACTAAAATGCCTAATTTCAAAGGCATCTGATATATATTTCCCAAATTAGAATATGCTTCCCTTACAACATGGACATCATTAAAGCAATTTACCTGAGCAGGCTAAGCAAAAACAAAAACAAAAAACAAAAAAAAAACTGGGTCGTTGAATCTTAATACTTTAAACAGTTTCACAGAACAAGACTAAATGCATTTTCTGGGGAAGAAGGGGGCTTAGGGAGGAAAAACTCTATTGCATAGAACAGAAAAGCAGTCTTGGATCTAGTTATTTTTATCCAGCTCTGACCTACCCTGACCTAGACCATTACAATAGAAACTTAAGCACTATGTCCTTCAATCGTTCACAATGCAGGCAGACTTACTGTTCTAAAGACCTAACTGACCGTGCCACTCCTTCTGGTTAAAATTCTTTCTGGCTTCCCTCTGCCTATAGTATGCAGTCCAAACTCTTTTCACCAGCATAAAAATGCTTCACAACCTGGCTTCAATTTGCCCCTGCTCTCCCATCTTATTATCCTTCCCATTCACTGGATTCTCCAAATACTTGAACTTTTCATCTTTTGAACAACACAAGCATTTTATTTATTTCATGCTTTAATCTGTTGTTCTCTGTGCCAGAAATGGCCTTCTTGCACTCACCATACTAGGGAAAGTCTTTATTGGCATCTATAAACAACCTTAGATAAATGATCTTTCTTGTCCTCTTTGAACATTCCCTAAGGAGTCTTTGTTTTCTGTGTTTCTACAACATGTTGGAGTATGACTCGAAACTTACCAAAATTTATTCTAGTAGCTTGCTTTCATGACTATCTCTTTCTTTCAGCTGAAGAAATCAATTCGGCCTTCCAAATGCCAACCAGAGCGCCTGGTATCATAGAAGATTGGGTAAAGCCTACTGAATGAATAACATGTAGGAGAAAGCCTCGCATAAAGATTCATTTCATTTTGGGTACTACATGGTGGAGGTACACAAAACAATTTGAGTTCTTAAAGAATTATATGACTGACCGGAGAGAAGGCTGTCACCACCAGTTTCATTATTTAGTTTATCTATGTTGATAAAATAATTTTATGTATATTAGGCTAATATTTAATAAAAAATATTGTATATTCTCATAGAGAAGGTATTAACAGAAATATATACTGTTTAAGAAAATCTCATAACATGAAACCAATGATTATAACAACAGTTAGAAAATTCTTCCCTATTACCACAATCTATACCTCATTAAATAAAAAGGCTTGTAGACTTCAATTTTTATTGATTATGTCAAGTTGCTAAGAGGATTATATTTTACTAAATTGGACTTATGATTTCTTACTTCTACTACTATGTTAAACTTATACATCAGGCATTGTTAATACATATATGTATTATTATTATACATTAGGGATAGCTTACTACTTTATATGAATGATCAATGCCTATAAACCTCATAACAACCCTAAAGGATGCTCTATTATCATTTCAATTCTTTAAATAGGAAACTAAAGTTTGGGGTAACTATTCCAAAGTCCTCAGTACATAGTGGTGAATCTGGGATTCAAAACTAAGTAGTCTGATTCCAACACTATGTGAGAGACAGTGGATGAGGGAGAGAAAATCATATAAATGATTGTTCCTAGCATCCACAATCTTCATTATAAATATTGTTATTTGCATTCATCTTAAATTCTAGCTAAGCTGTTAACTGCTATGAAATAACCTGTTTGGTGGAACATTTCAATGATGAAAGTGTTCTAGCTTAACAATGAGAAATTGTCTATGAGTTTGCAATAGCAAATTGCTCTGATCCATTCACAAAAAAAAGAGAAATATATTTTCACTTAAACAACCAAGCCCACCTCCAATTCTGATCAAGAAGCTAACATTTGCCTTATTTCACCAAGACATTAATGCTTTGTTTTGAGTGTTTACTATTTCTTAATCTGAGTCACGGATGTTTGGAAAATCTTGCTTTATTTTTCCTACAAGTAGCATGAAAATACAAAGAAATATGTAACACTTCAGTGTTTCAAATATTTAAGCAACAAGGAGCCTAGAAGAGCTTGAAAATGAATCATGGAGGACTTCTCCTTCCAGAATGGCAATATGAGGAGCTGCATAGTCTCATTCCTCAGGAAACAACTACAACTGGTAAGAAATTATTAAAATACACACACAAAACAACTATTTAAACTGTCCTAAGGGCAGAGAGCAAATTATCCTAAGAGAATATAGCAAGTAAAAGAGCATTTATTAAATAAACTCTACTAAATGTCAGTAAGAGCAGGGACACTCTGTGATATCTGAATCATCATCTATTCCCTCCTTCCCTCCACGTTTCACATCTCAGCAGGGTGATCAAAGTTCAAATATGGGCAAGTGTGGCCAAAAAAGTAGGGCTCCCTCTCTCCCCAGTCCTGAGTCAAAGGCTATGGTATCTTCACAACAGGAGCAGGACATCAGCATTTCTCATCCTCTGAACCTCCGTGTTGCAGTGGCTAAATTCCTGATGAATGTAACTGAGAGAGCAAGGATTTCTCTTCCTGTACTTGACTCCCACTCATAGGGCCAAGCTGAGAATACCAGAGCTGGGGCCAAATACCCTCATCACATCTCATTCCTAGGGCAGAGGTAAGCTAAGAAGACAGGCTACAGAACCTATCCGCAGGTTGCCTATAAAGTAGGTGTGCTGTCAGAGACAATCAGCCTACTTCCCCTGTTCCCAGCTTGGAAGCAAAGATTTTGCCCATTGAAAGAATCAATCAGTAAGAGCGCCCCAGCATTCTCCATTAGAACAAACTTTATCTGAGAGTATGTGGGAGTTCAAGTCTAGGGGTACTCCTGAAATAAATTAGGAAAAATTAGATAGACCATGGGCTAGCTAATTTACCAGACAGAATCAAGGAAAGACAGCTAAAAGCCCATCTGAGATGAGGAATCCTTAAAGGTGCATGCATGCTCAGTCACTCAGTCACGTCCAACTCTTTGTGACCCCACGGACTGTAACCAACCAGGCTCCTCTGTCCATGAAATTTTCCAGGCAAGAATACTGGAGCAGGTTGCCATTTCCTACTTCAGGGGATCATCCCTACCCAGAGATTGAACCTGTGTCTCCTTCGTTGGCAGGCAGATTTTTTACCACTGAGCCACCTGAAAAGCCCAATAATTCAAAGATGTGCCTAAAAATTGTCTTGCACAGAAGCATGAGTGTAATGGAATAAGACTGTGGAGTGATTTATACCCCCAGGTATCCTCCAAAAAATAGAGCAATCAGCAGACAATTAATGGAGCCTAAAAACTGGGTCTAACACCAGCAAAGACAAACAGTTTAATTGATCAGGAAAAAAGAAAGACAAACAGAGACTTCCTGAAACTTCTATCAATCCAGGGTGCCTATGTGCATGTCTGAAGCTGCACCCTCAAGAAGTGGTATCAGAAGTTTCATATTATGGGGAAAATACACTTCATTAAAAGAGTTCAGACAATCACAAAACAAATAAACAATAAAATAGCAACAAGGATCCCTAGGGTGTGTGTGTGTCTGTGAGTATATGTGAGAGTGTGGAGGGAATGTCACTATTCAGAGTTGCTACATTATCAAAAACATCCAATTTTCAACAAGAAAATTACGAGACACACAGAAAAGCAGGAAAAATATGTTCTATAAACAGAAAACAAAGCGGGCAACAGTAATTGCCTTTGGAAAGGAATAAATGTCAGATTTAACATAGTACTCAAAGCAGCCATTATAACTATGTTCAAAACAATAAAGGACAATATTGATATATTTTAGAATGTAGAGGAAGCAATGATGACAATGTTGCATCAATTAAAGATATCAACAAAGACAAATAACTTAATATAAACAGCCAAATGAAAACTGTGGAGTTAAAAGCTTACAATAAATGAAATTAAAAATTTGCTAGGGTGAATCAACAGTAGGTTTGAACTAGCACAAGAAAGAATCAGTAAACTTTAAGTAGATAAACAGAGAGCATGCTATCAGGAGAACAGAGAGAAAATTGAATGAGAGAAAATTAATAACCTTAGAGAAAGTTGGGACACCAATAAGCAAACAACATCTACATGTAATGGAAGTATCAGAAGTAAAGAAAGGAGAAGAAAATATTTGAAGAAGCAGTAGCTGAAACTTCTCAAATTTGGTATTTAAAAAAAAAAATCAATCCACACATCCAGGAAGCTCAACAAACTCCAAGTATGAAAAACAGAGATCCACACCCAACACATTATAATAAAAATGCTGAAAGACAAAAAGAAAATTGGAAACTAGCAAGAGGAAAATGACTCATCACTTACAAAGGAACTCCAATATATTAACAATTCACATCTCAATAGAAATTATGAGGACCAGAAGGCACTGGGAAAACATCCAAAGTGCTGGGAAAAGAAAGCATAAATCAAAACTCTTATATCCAGTAAAAATTATCTTTCAAAAATGATTAAATGTGCCTTTTTCCTGCCCTATTGTTGACGGTAGGGTAATGACTGTCCATGGAACTGGCTGAGTATATGCTTTCTCCATTCATTCATTTTTTGGGGGTAGATTTCAATAATGAGTAGGGTAGACAAACTGTGGCAGGAGTTTCAACATTACAGGGAAATGGGCCTGTACAGTAACTGGTGTTTACATAGTAAAAATTAGCAATGTCTGAAATCGTATCCTATCCTATTTTTTTTTAATCACTAGATTTTAAAAACACAAGAGGGACAAAATATCAAATTTGGGGGGAAATTACATTGTCTAAAATATGTACTGGTTTAAATTGACTGTATACAATTCTGGACTATGCATAACTCGCCCTCTGGTCAGAAACTACCATGATATTGTCAAGAAGGTGCTCTATTACTGTGTTATACAGCATTGCTATGATAGCTCAGATGGTAAAGAGTCTGCCTGCAATGTGGAAAATCCAGGTTTGATCTCTGGGTCAGGAAGATCCCCTGGCGAAAGGAATAGCTACAAGTATTCTTACCTGGAGTATTCCATGGACAGAGGAGCCTGGCGGGCTACAGTCAGTGGGGCTGGAAAGGGCCAGACATGACTGAGTGACCAACACTTACTTACACTAACTATAAATTAGGCATTTATAGTAGGAGGCTACTTCCCAAGACCACTAGAGGATGCCTAAAACCAAGGATACATACTCATAAAAAAGTTTAATGTATAAATTAGACACAGTAAGAGATTATCAACAATAATAATATAATTGAACAATTATAAGAATACACTCTAATGAAAGTTATGTGAATCTGGTCTCTCTTGCTCTCTCAAAATATCATACAAATTTAATGCCATTTCCATCTTAACTCACCAGTTATATTCTATGCAGTGATTGTAGTTTAAGGTAGTGACAGCAAAACTGGAATGGATTTTTTTTTCCTTAACAATTTCACAGACAGAAGATTCATTCCATCTGTGTATCTTAGAAATCTCATCATGTGACTTGATTTTCTTTCCTGTATTAAGTCCACTGACTTTCACTATATGGTTTCTCTTTGGCATAACCAAAGTGCCAGCATTACTATTCTCCCTTCTGGGGGTCATTATCAGTAAAAAAGAAGGGATACTTGAATGCAAGTGCTGCGATGCCATGACGGTCCACCTGATACCCAAGGCAGTGCTGTTAAGTGACTAGGGGGCAGGATACTCCAGACAAAAGCAAGATTGATGCCCTTGGCAGGATAGAGTAGGACAACATGAAATTTCATCACCCTACTCAGAACAGCACATGATTTAAAATTATGAATTATTTATTTGTGGAATTTTCAATTTAATATTTTTATGCCACAGTTTACCATGAGTTACAGACACCACAAAAGGTGAAACCGCAGGTAAGAGAGGCACTGCCTGCCTGGTTCATTAGAACTAGCAAAATCTCTCATATTTTTTTCCCTTTGGCATTTCCATAAGCTTCTCTCTTCTTCACAGATTCAGTATAGTAACTCACAATAAATCAAAATACAATTGGGGGGAAAAAGTGGACAGTTGATCATACAGCATGCTCAGACTGGTACATATGCCAGAAAAGCAGTGTATGTGGGTGTAGAGAGAAGAATCTAGAACAGTGCATATTGGGGATCAATATTTACATGTAAAAAGCCTATCAGAAAGTGCAAAAAGTGGTAGAGTATTTGTAATTACCAAGATTTTCTTATGAGTATGAGCCTTCATTTGTTTTTCTCTATTTTATATACATTTCAAAACTGCCATATGAAAGCTGAGGTTCATGGCGTTGCAGAGTAGGACACGACTGAGCACCTGAACTGAACTGAAAACGTCTATAAATACAAAATGCTTCTTTCTAGTATGGTTAGAGGATACTGTAGTTTTATTTGGATAAAATTCCACATGCATCCAAAAGCAGTACTGGGTAAAGACTGAATAGGCACCAGAAACTAGTTTAGACTGCTGTACATCAATCTCCACTTATGAAGACAGAGAAGAGAAAAAAGTCAAATCATACAAGCTGCTACCAAACACTGGGCCTACATACTGGGTCTTTGTAGTTAAGGCTCATGGAGCAGTACAAGAAATTGCCTACAGAAATTTTCTTAATTAATATTAATACACTAATCCTGAAGCTTAGACAGTGAACAGGTTTTTAAAATTTTTTCCACAGAAACTAAAGAGAATTTTAGAAAACATCCTGATGCCATTCTTGAAATACATGGACGTGACAAAAGAATCTGGAGTCAAAGAAATCATAAAAGACAAAAATGAAGGAAAAAGTTAAGGGGAAGCTCATAGAAACAAAACAAAAAGATGGTAAAAATCCTACATGAAACTGATACAAGGGAAAATATAATAGGCTAGTAAAGAGAATTTATGCAACATACAATCAAATCAGCATGAATTTTTATTGCTTGAAATGTTATTGCTTTTACTATTTCTTCACATTAAGCACATCTCCAAGTACTGCTAATTATTTTAGAAAATGTCTCTACATATCTAGCTTTTGATTTACATTGCAATATTCATCTTCTAGAATCACACCATCTCATCAGCAAATCACAGAAGCAGCCATTTACCTGGTCTGAGACAGTACTATTTGATGATAT
>SJYC01145390.1:0-10589 GCA_006408675.1 Madoqua kirkii | reverse complement strand
TAGTTAGACTTTATAAATAAAAATACTTCCAAAACTGTAGTAAAATAATTTTTAAAACTGCACTAAAGAGAAAGTTTCAAAAGAAAAAAAAAAGGCTTGTAGAGATCTACAGAGAAAACTAAATTGACAAACAGTAAAATTTCCATGTAGTTTCTCAAATGCCATATAAGTTAAAATAATTGACATCATTCCTCCTCATAGCAGTAAATATTTATAGTTTCAGAATACATTAGATGACCTGATTCGAATATGTGTAAATATAAGCCATGCTCTATATACCACTGAAAGTTGATCTATACATGTATTTGGCCTAGTACAATTTAATGACAGTGTGCCTTTATATTCATTCTATTAGTAATTACTAATCTCCTATATGTGCCACTCTACACTTTGGTGATAAGGCAAACAAACAAACATGTCTTTCTGCTCTCAAATGGAGCTTATTCTAATGGGGAGAGACAGAAAATAAAATAGTATGTTCAGTTCAGTTCAGTTCAGTCTCTCAGTCGTGTCCAGCTCTTTGCAACCCCATGAATCACAGCACGCCAGGCCTCCCTGTCCATCACCAACTCCTGGAGTTCACTCAGACTCGTGTCCATTGAGTCAGTGATGCCATCCAGCCATCTCATCCTCTGTCGTCCCCTTCTCCTCCTGCCCCCAATCCCTCCCAGCATCAAAGTCTTTTCCAGTGAGTCAATTCTTCTCATGAGGTGGCCAAAGTACTGGAGTTTCAGCTGCAGCATCATTCCTTCCAAAGAAATCCCAGGATTAGGTAGTAGTAAATGTCATGCAATCAAAGTATAGTAATGACATAGAGTGAGGAGTGAGTTGGAGGTTGTGGGCTTGGTTTGAGGTGATTAAGAAGGGCCTCTCTGATCAGTGAATCAGGAACATACGCCAGAAGAGAGTTAAGGGAGCAAACCTTGAGGATGGGTACCTTGGAGAGCAGCATTTTGGAAAAAAGAAAACAGCGACTTCAGAAGCTCTGAGTGGGAGAGTTTTGGTGTGTTCAAACACGGCAAAGTGGGTGGTATGGATGGTGTGGAGAAAAGAAAGAGCAGAACTGATGTTGTCAAGTGGATAAAGGGAGATAGATTTTCTATGTATGGCATGGAATTTGCATCTTAATCTGAGGGAGATATTGAGAGAGATGACTTGACATACATTTTTTAAAAATCACTGAGGCTACTTTCAGAGAACAACAGAACACAGTTTGGCAAAGCTGGACGCACGCTAGGGAGAAAGTTCTTAAAATAATTCAAGAAAGAGAAGATGCTGGCTTGGAACGGAATGCTAGTAAAAGAGATATGAGAAGTGATAGGATTCTGGACATATTGATATTTTGAAGATAAAGCTAACAGGATTTGCTGATTTGGACATGCTGTGTGAGGGAGAGAGGAGTCGAGAGTAAACTCCAAGGGTTTTGCTCTGAGTAACTAAGGAAATGGAACAGCCTTCTGGGACACAGAGCCTACTGGAGGAGAAACAGGTTTAGCAGAGAGAAATAAGGAGTTTTGGTTGATTTTACACAGTAGAAAAATAAACATGCTTGATGTGATATAGCCCATTGAGAACACAGAATGAAAGCCTCGTGATTAATAAAGGGACTAGAATCCCATTTAAATCCAGACATATATTTCCTTCCTTTTCATATGATGGGAACACAGGGCAGGTAGCTACAGAGTCTCATTCATTTACAGACATGGAATCTCAGTATCATTTTATACACATGCAATGAGAAAACTAGGCCCACAAATAATGTTTTCCACTGCTTGGCGCTACTGACAGAAACCTAAAAATATGAGCTGCTGGACAAGTGTTAGCTAATCACAGCCACAGGCAGTGCAGCCCCAGATGCAACATCACATGACACCGAGAAGGGGGCACTTCTCAAAAATCTGAATCAAGCTATTTACTGATCCTTCCAAAGTATATTTTTTTAACACTTCCAGAGGGGAGTCTGACTTCCACATCTTTGAATGATGACAGAGGTTTGTGATTACAACCAGGTAACTTAACATTAGAAAAATCTCAAGATTTTAGAATTGGAAAGTGCACGTGCACACGCACGCACACACACACACACACACACACACATCTCACCAAATCCATATCCCACCCAATGAGGACATCCGCTGTGTGATCCTTGACCAAACTGCTTTTGATTTCCAATGAGGGCATTTTCTTGTGGTTTATGAAGTTTGCCTTTCAACACTTTAGCTCAAAACCATCAATAGTCTCCGCAGAGAGACTATTCCCTTTGCTACATCTGAAAAATACTTTTCCAAGCATTATAGCCTTTTAGCAGAAAATTCGGTACTAACTGCAACATGTGACCTAGGACAGAGCACCAAGGAAAGTGCCCTGCCCACAGCAGGGATTCAATCTCTGTGAGATTAGAAACGAACATAGTTAATTTAAATTGGTAACACCATTTTGGAGTAATTTCTCTTATGTGTAAATGAACAAATATCATAGCTATTTTATCTTCCCTCAAGTCTTAAATTCAAAGAAAGGCATTTGCACTTTTATACACATGCAAACCTACAAGACCGTTTCCAGGTTGAGAGGAAGGGATTTCCATTTAATGTTACTGGCATAGAAACATTGGTACAGCTAAATGCTAGAGGATGAGCTTCCAAAGAACATGCATAAGCATATGTACAGACACAGTCTGCTCAACTCACATTTTTGGAATTTTCTCCAATGTTACTTTTTTTTTTTCCTACAGCCTAACTCTGAGAGCTGTCTGCTGCTGCTGCTGCCAAGTCACTTCAGTCGTGTCTGACTCTGTGTGACCCTATAGACGGCAGCCCACCAGGCTCCCCTGTTCCTGGGATTCTCCAGGCAAGAACGCTGGAGTGGGTTGCCATTTCTTCCAATGCATGAAAGTAAAAAGTGAAAGTGAAGTCCCTTAGTCGTGTCTGACCCTCAGCGGCCCCATAGACTGCAGCCCACCAGGATCCTCCGTCCATGGGATTTTCCAGGCAAGAGTACTGGAGTGGGGTGCCATTGCCTTCTCTGAGAGCTGTCTAGAAATTTTAAAAGTTCATTTGGAAAGTGGCCTTATCTTTTTCATCAATTCCCAAACTTGTGGGAACTATCAGAGCATCCCTCTTTTCCTTTTCTGCATAAGGATTGCTTTACAGAATTCAGAGTTTTTTCTCCCTAAAAATAAGGGACACAGAGTACCAGTGCATTTCCTTCGAGAAGTGAAATAAAAAAAAAAAAAACATGAAATAAAAAACCAAAACTGATGATTTCATATTCCCTTCAGGTTCACAGAATTGTGTTTATGCAAATAAAAAAATAGAGCTGCCTTTATTAAAAAAAATCATTGCTATGCTAACAGCGAACATGATCTAGGAACTTAATAAAAAATACTGTGGTGAGCAGCACCATGTTAAGCACAGTTATTATTATTGTTTCACGGATAATCTGTGATTAACAGTAATCTGAAGCCAACAAATATTAGAGAGACAATAAGAAGGATGTAATGATTCGGCTTTATAAATCCTGACTCAATATAACCTAGTATTTATGAGTTCACAGTTTATAAAAAGACTTTCTGCATTCAAACCCAGGGCCTCAAATTACTCAACTGTTCTCTGTCCCAGTCGCCTCATCTGTAAAATAGAATCATAAAAGCATCATCTTACAGGTTGAAAAAGTGAATGAGTTACCCATAATCCCAGTCTAATCATAGAAAGAACAGCAGGCCAACCGAAATTGAGGGACATTCTACAAAATAGCCAATGAGTACTCATTTAAAAAGTCACAGTCATGCCAAACAAGGAAAGAACGAGAAATTGTCATTGATCAGAGGAACTTAAAGAGACATAAAGACTAAATTCAACATGGTGTCATGGAATGGAATTTGGAACAGATAAATGACATGAGTGAATAAACTTGTGAAATCCAAATGCAGCCTAGAATTTAGGTAATAGTAATGCATCAATGTTCATCTATCAATCTCAACAAATGTACCACAGTTGTGTAAGATGTTAACCTCTGGAGGAAATGGATGAAGAGTATATGAGAATTCCCTGTACTACATTTCCAACTTTGCTGTAAAGCTAAATTTAAATGAAAATATAAAGGCTATTTAAAGTAAATCAGTTAAGGTGATTAATATACGTGAACTATATTCAATATAATAACCTATAACAAAAGAATCTGAAAAGGAATATATATATTCATATATTTATGTGTATAACTGAGTATATATATGTATAACTGAATCACTTTCCTGTATAGTAGAAGCATTGTAAATGAAGTATATTCTATATTTCAGTAAATGCATGAATATATATCTTGATTATATATAATCAGAATATATATATATATATATGACATAGTACTGCCAGGCACATAACAATGCTAAATATATATGACTTGGTCATAGCAGTAGTGATGGCAGTGGTGGTAAGGGTAGTATGTACTATCTACTGCATTCATAGCAGAAATGAAGATAAATATGGGAGACAAAGCTGAGAAGAAAGTAATGATGAAGGATCACAGGAGCAGGCTCAGTCAGTTTGGTGTCCTGCAGTTGAAGGACTGAAGATCAACTATGTGTAGAATAGACAAGAGGAAGCCCAAGTCCCCTCATCTTTACCATCCTATTGTTGGAATGCCTTCTTACTTCACTTTTGTTATTATAATTGTCTGCTGAGATTTGTACTCATACTCTTTGACTACCATTAAAACTTAGAGGGCATATAAGAAATATGTTTTGTTGGTAGCTAATCGAAAGTCATTATACTAATGTTTTGTTCGGAGAAGACGATGGCACCCCACTCCAGTACTCTTGCCTGGAAAATCCCATGGACGAGGAGCCTGGTAGGCTGCAGTCCATGGGGTGGCTAGGAGTCGGACACGACTGAGCAAGTTCACTTTGACTTTTCACTTTCATGCGTTGGAGAAGGAAATGGCAACCCACTCCAGTGTTCTTGCCTGGAGAACCCCAGGGACGGGGGAGCCTGGTGGGCTGTCGTCTATGGGGTCTCACAGAGTTGGACACGACTGAAGCAGCTTAGCAGCAGCAGCATACTAATGTTGGTGAATGATTTTAATGTTTAAAAATATTTAACTTTCTGTGTAGAGGAAACTGTTTGAGTTAGCCTGCCATAGGACAGGCCAATGAATGCCATGAAAAGTGCCTGAAGGAAAGATTTGAAAGCTTAGTGGGATAGATGTTACTTTCTGGACAGCTGTTGGCAACACATGATTTAAGTTTGTATGTAAGACTCTGAAAGAGTGAACAGACCTGAACACATTCAGAAATTAGAGTTGCAGTGACAGGTCTTGCAAAGTACAGTAGGCTTTAAACACTTTCCTAGAAGAGCATGTGTCATGAACAGTCTCTGTATTTCCACCCTTCAAAAAGGAAGGTTATCAATACTGAAAATATAGATCATTTGAATATAAACCATATAACTAATTACTGAAAAATATTATATTTCATTTAAGAACCAGACCTTTAATCCATTTTAATATCTCTAAAATAAAAATATAAAGTAACCCACACTGTTTAATTTAGCAGCAGTTTTTCCTTCCTCCATGGTTCATAAAATAGTGATGTGTTTTGAAATTGATGGCATATTACATTTGAAAAAAAATGGTGACTAGTTCTTTGTTTTTCATATGCAAGTTGGTACTATTATATTTAGTACTAATACTGAACTACACAAGAGAAAATGACTGATGCAAATTATACTTGTGAATGACTTATACTTCAGTTTTACACATGGGATTGGCATCCTTCCCTAATTTTCCTCTCTACCTGAATGTTAATAGAGCAGCCAAGTAGGAATTGTTAAGATAATATGTAGAATAATCAAGAAATGCTATGAACACTCTATTTCCTTAACCAATCAGCTAAGTGACTTGGTAGTAAATAAAAGATCTGTATGCTGAAATTGGAATCACATTGAGAAGCATATGTAAAATCCTGGGAAAAGCTCCCCAAGCACCAGGACACTAATATTCAACATCTGATACCCACACTTGGAGATTTTGGGTAATTATTGTTGAAATAAATCATTGATGAGTGGAAGTTTTGGCATGAGATGCTAACAAAATATTTGGCTAATAATTATACCACCTTTATGCAAAAAAAAAAAAAACAACCCATATTTTAGCAGAATGTTGGTTTTGATTCAAACTGAAAAATTCAGGGTGGGATGGCTTACTTTATATCATTCATTTATTTCACTCCCCATTAATTCATTTCTTCATTCATATAAGGAGACACTAATAGAAGACATATCCATTAATATATAACAGTAGTAAGTGCTAGAGGCTGATCACACACACACACAAAGTTTGCATGAGCCTTTCTTCCACGGAAAATGCAGTTTTTTTAAGGAAGAGGGTAAAGAATGGACAGAGGAGTAAATAGGGAAGTATGATACATGAATAGTTCCCATACAAGAGAAGAATATGACAAATCTGCACAAAGATGCAAGGTGCATTGTATAAGAGATAAGAGGAGGAAAAATAAAATGGGATGTTCAATTAAGTGAAGGGAGGAAATTTTAGGACAAAAGTTGGATTTATATTAAAAAAAGGTAAAAGAAGGCATCTTCATTAAACATGATTCAGGCTCAATGGTCACAAGTAATATCAGATGTTCCCTATTCAACCCCCTGTCTAGTTGCAGAAGTGTTACCTAACTTTAACCTTAATCCCAAATTCCTCTTTCCCATCATAGACTGTTAGCAACAAATGTCCTTGCCGTTTGGAAAATGCAGGTGATAAATGCATCTGTAATTCTCAAGTGGTTTGTCCTAACAGATCGAGAGCAAATGAGAGGTTTATAGCAATGGCAGCATTTGACAATGTGCTATCTGTGTTTAACGCTGCTCTAGATTGTTACTGAGTGTTTTTAGTCATAAGTACAAGGCATGTCAGTGAATATCTAAAACCTCCAAAGTCAATTAACTAGGAGTAGTGGCAGTTGTGTGATATCGTATTGTCATTTTTCAAACAGCTGGAGTTTGGCTTGAAAAACCTTCACTGAAAGGGTTTCGTTTTATTTTTCCCCGCCATTCTTCATTAACATATCATGTAGAGATGTGCCTTTATGTAGAATGTCTCATTTGATGGATTAAGAATGTATCTGAAATGAAAGATATTCTGGAAAATATCCAACCAGTTTTTACTTTCTATTCAAAGGTATAATCAGCCAAACAACTACAAGAAGTTCAGGCCATGTAGAAGGGTGGGGATTACACTGCAGTTAGCATCAAGGCACGTGGATTCCATTTCAGACTCTGCCAGACAAAAGTACTGTGTGCTTGAGTATAACCCTTGATAGCCCTTAACTTCACTGGGTTTTATAAACTGTAAAGGAAAAGGTACTTCCCGCCCCCTCCCTTATTTCTAAATGGCAACAATTCATAGGACAGGATGATGCCTGTGACCGTTTAACCCATTCAAGTCTGTGAATGAATATGTCTTCTGTCCACCACCAGTAGGCATCCTTCTGTCTTATGACAATCAAAATCTAGGATGCGATCACTGCCTTGCTCCAAAGTGATGGTGAGGTAGAGTATCTGGCAACACCAGCTTCCGTATCTGACAATGCTGAGCAAAGCTGAGGCCAATCCCTAGTCTGGGTCATGAGATAATCTGACTCAATCATCAGAGCACAGAAATTCACATCTCAGTTCTGTGGTTATGTGATCCTGGTAAGTTACTTAACTTCTTAAAGACTTGGTTTTGTCATCTAAATATCCACCACCAGTAGGCATCCTTCTGTCTTATGACAATCAAAATCTAGGATGCGATCACTGCCTTGCTCCAAAGTGATGGTGAGGTAGAGTATCTGGCAACACCAGCTTCCGTATCTGACAATGCTGAGCAAAGCTGAGGCCAATCCCTAGTCTGGGTCATGAGATAATCTGACTCAATCATCAGAGCACAGAAATTCACATCTCAGTTCTGTGGTTATGTGATCCTGGTAAGTTACTTAACTTCTTAAAGACTTGGTTTTGTCATCTAAATAATGGCACAATTCATTGTATTCTTGTTGTGAGAATCAAGGTACTAAGTACTTGGTCTGACATATAAAGGGCATTTAGCAAATATGTTCACTCGGCTGCTGCTCTTTACCCCTGTTCACACCTCTTTCCATCAATATATTACTTCAAATATAATACAGCAAATCAAGTGGCATGCCACTGGGAACAAGTTTTTAAAACTACCAGAGGAGTAATTGGATTTTAGGAACATGATAGAACAATATGTAATAGGTAGCAAGTTGAAAGCTAGCTTTAAAAAAAAAAGGAAAAAAATTGTTTCTTCATACATACATGTGCATGTAAAAAGAATGCAACAAAGAAAAATTTTTTTACTTGGCTATCATACACTCTGCAACTCATATTAGTTGGCAATATTTTCATTTATCCATTCAGTTAGCATATTTTGAGAGCTTACAGTGAACTGAAAAGTACAGTGAATTCTGAACCAGGTGGCAGGCCCAGACATCCTGGCTGTTGAAGTACCCAAGTTAAAACAAAACCTGAGCTTCTGCTCTTATCATTAACCACTGTATGTGGCTATAGCAAGAGCTTTGAGCTCTACCTGTCTCATTGTGATCTAGTCCATTGCGAGACCTGGAGTCTAATGAGGTGGTGCCTTTGAACCATTCAAATTGCCCTGCCAAAGATTGACCTACCATCTTTCAATCCTTAACATGAATGATAGTTTCTGCCTCTTCCACTGAGCTGCCTCTAGAGGGCAAAGTAGTCCCAATCTATCAAATACCTGCATATTTTATTCATCACATAGACACATCCATACACACAGTCTGATGCAAACTGGAAAAGCACCATGTGTCAAATACAGCATAGACAATTTTGTCTTTATGAAAAGTAACAGAGAGTAAGAGCTTTTCTAGTAACATTAGTTAATTTCTACTGCTAAACTTCCACTTTGAGTGTTAACAAGTTGCTAGACTTATTTTGTTTCCTGTGCCCCACTTTTTAAAACTCTATTTCATGTGGATAATGCCAAACACTGCATACCTACCCCCTTAGCATTCATTATGAAGATTACTAAGACAATGCCAGGCAGCATTTTCTATTACTCTGAAGAAATAAGATTTGCAAATACAAAAGAATGGTATTAATTTGCATATACCATGGTTTGGCTGAAAGATTCTGTTATTGGCCACATATTAATGTTAAAAGAGCCACAAGGTCTTTCTGAGTTTTTCTACTTGCAATAGGAAAAGTCACTATTAATATCTTTTAAATGACTTCTGTAACAAAACCTAACATCTAAATCTTCAGGAAAAAAATTTAAAAAAGAAAACAATACAAAAAAGTACTTTCAAAGTTCCATCCGGTTGTTATTTTAATAAAATACTTTGTCTAATTCAGCTTATGCAATTATCTGAACAGCACTGCATTGCTAGGGGAGCCGTCTGTCAGCAGACACGTACCAAGCTCCAGAAAGATAACACCTAAAATGTGATACCCTCTGAGCTCCCCTGAGACGAGCATCCAGTTTGACACTTTACAAGACATTTGGGTTTGTTTCCTCCACAAACCCTGTCACAAAAACCAAGGGAAGCCTGGAATTAAATAAATAAAGGCCCTATTAAGAGTAAAGCACATCACTTTGAAAGATGAGGTTTAAAGATCCCATTGGGTGCCTTTACATTCATTTTCAATTAGCTAGTTTTACTTTAATGAATTTCAGGAGAATTCAGATTATAGATTAGCCAGGCTATTGGCTTTCTGGCAGTCATGTTTTCATGAGTTAGAGAACACTAGGGGTGACTTTGTGATTTATGCCCAAATGGAGAGATGCCACATGGAGGGAAATATTTAAAAATAGTGGTAAGCTTTGGCATCACTGGGATGAACTCTGGATAGGTAAGCTTTGGATGCATTATTAAATGAGTGGAAACTTCCAAGAGAACAGGTGGACTAAGAAAAAATAATAAGTGGCAATATGATGTACTGTACTATTAAGACATTATTTGCTGGGTTTAAGGACCTGAAAGAAAAGAGTGTATCTGGCTACACACTTGGTAATAGACATACATTACCCTGAACAGATGAAAGAACGGATGGAGTTTGAAGACAAAATCCAGGAAATGGATTTTCAGTAGCGGGCAAAGGAAATTGATTTTATAGAGAAAGAGGTTACAAGGGTAAAAAGAACCAAAGTCAATATAAAGCACCATGCCAGCCAATGAGAAGAGAAAGGACTTTATACATCATCATCAACAGTGCTGTAGTTCCCTAAAACAAGGATTATATCTGTAGTTGGTAACCATCTCTACTTTCTTTTAATATCATGCCTCTGATTGACTTGCTTTAGGGATAAGGACAGGCATGTGACAGCCATTGAAATATTTGTATCAATTTGCCTACTTCTACCAGGTAAGAAGTGTATCCAAAGGCAATTTTTAGTTTTCAATTATTTCTAAGAGGTTTTTTTTGTTTGTTTTTTCTGTTTGTTTGTTTTGCTTTGCTTTTGCTTGGAATCAAAACACCAATTAAAGTATATTATTCCCTAAGTTTTCACAGAAAGCTCAAGTAGTTATGAATTTTTAAATTTACTAACTTTTA
>SJYC01145386.1:0-11064 GCA_006408675.1 Madoqua kirkii | reverse complement strand
ATCACATTCCTTATGTGTTCACCACCTAAGAAAAGTAGTTTTCTCCAGATAAATTTATTGTAAGATATTGAGTATATTTTATACATCAAGTCCTTTACCTACTCTGGATAATTATTAGCATTTGCAAAATAGCCCAAATCAGTTTTTTTCTATTTTATTAGGGCTTCCCTTATAGCTCAGTCAGTAAAGAAACAGCTTGTAGTGCAGGAGACTCGGGTTCAATCCCTGGGTTGGGAAGATCCCCTGGAGAAGGAAATGGCAACCCACTCTAGTATTCTTGCCTGGAAAATCTCATGGACAGAGGAGCCTGGTGGGCTGCAGTCCATGGGGTCGCAAAGAGTCGGGCACGACTGAGCAACTAACACTTACTTACTAGAGTATATACATAAAACTAATACATTTTCTATAAAGACTTTAATTTCAAAGATCTGCTATCACATAAAAAATCTGTTTCAAATATGTAATGAGCATATGCATCTTTGTTTTCAAAGATGATAATATATATTAATCATATGCATTTATTAAACCAATTATACCTTACATATATAACAGGGATCTCTTTCACAATATACAGTTTTGTTTTTTCTCATTTCCCCATTTAACAGGTATTATAAGATTTCTAATCTACCATGCTATAAAATTAGCATATATCTCATCAGCTTACTGTCAAGCATATTTTCATTTTCAAGGAAATGAACTCAGTAACACGTACTGAGATTGTAGATCTGAATAAAATTGCTATAGTCACAATGCATATTGGACCTTATTCAAACTTACTGAGTAAAATTTTAGAAGAACCCAAATCCCTTTAAAAGCATTTCCCCATTATGTCTGTGACATACTGTGTAGCAGTTACTGAAAAATAAAACTTCAGAAATCACCCACAGTGGCTTCCCAATATTCATACTTCCTATCAAAACACAAGTTCCACCAATTTTATTGTGGCAAAGTCTTTCAGATGTACCCTGATCACTGTAACCATATAAACCTTCCCTGGTTTATATTCCAGAGAGATGATATGGGGTGAGAGGTGGGAGGGGGTTTCAGGATTGGGAGCTCATATACACCTGTGGCTGATTCATGTCAATGTACAGCAAAACCAATACAGTATTTTAAAATAGAATAAAGTAAAAATAAAATTAAAAAAAAAAAAAGACTTTCTGCTTTCAGGTACTTATCACTTTGAAGAACCTCCCCTGATTCAAATCTCTAAGGATCTACAAGTTCCTGATTAAATACAAACTGATGTCATCAGTGTATCCGGCTTCATGACATGATCCCGACCTCTCTATAAATTCACCCTCACATATCCACTTGGTGCTATGTGGAAGTCTATGCTTTCACCTCCAAAGTTTGTTACACACAGTACTTTATGCTGGGAGTTCCTTTCCTCATTGCTTTATTTGCCTGAAAGTTTTAGGCACCCAAAATCTTACATAAGCAATCTCAAAGGAGGGGTCTTCACTTCTCCCCAAAGATTCCATCAGTTCAGTATTCACTCATTTAACCTGTGAAGATGCTGCCATCTTTTTTTCTGTGGAATCCACACAATTAAAGTCAAGATCAACGTGAATAAAGCCATGAGTCACCATGATTGATATGTGGCCATATAATTATGCCAGAAGACTTGGGCTATATAGTCACTCAGCCACTGACGACTTGTGTGAATACAGAGTAACTTCTTACCTTCTCTGTACCTTAATTATATACCAAGTACTCTCCCTAAGGCTCTTTCCAGATGTTATAGTCAAATAATCAATTTATTTCCTTATTATTAATAAGTGAGGGCATCTTGGGTACCAGGGAGAAATGAAAACTTATTATTTTAAGTAGGATTTAAAAAAATACTTTTGGTTTATAGTGAAATTTATGGAATTATTCCCAAATGTGTTATGCCTTATTTTCCAGATCAGGTAATGCATACTATGTCATATGTGACATTGTCCTTAAGGAGAATAATAAATAAAGACAATCACATGTCTCACCTGAGAAATGTATCAATAGAAAAAAAGATGGAAGTTGTGAAAGGGTGCAGAAGGCTAAGAGACTATAACACAAATCCAATGACAAACTAAACACAATCTGAAGAGAGGACAGAAAAAGCATGAGAAGACCACATGGAGATCAACCTGTACAAAAACGAATCAACCAACAGTTATTAAACACATTGCTAAATTCTGAGAATATTGAGAAATTGTCTCCTTTTTGAAAAGAGAAAAAAAAATCACAGTCCACTGGAAGACATACTTGTAAGAAGGGATCTACCAACAAATGGGATAATTACTTTACATAAGAGAGATAATCAATGTCTTTAAAATTAGTTCAAAAGAAAAAAAATGAAGAATACCTGAGGAGTTGTGTTCATCTACATTTTCTGGTCTGATGGAAGAGCATACTGAATTGTGAATGGTATGATACTGGTTAAGGGAAATAGGATAGAAAATCTTTTTCTAGAATAAACAAAAATCATCCAAGTCAATTATATAGACTAGTTTTCAAAAATGACAATTCTGTTCAGCAAACAGTAACTGAATATCTGTTGTGTATAAGGCTCAGAGATAACTATAGGCACACAAAGGTGAATAAGACATAGGGTCTGTATTCAAGGGCCTTGGAATTGAGAAGAAGAGAATTAGCAAGCAATAAAAAAGCAAGATGGTGTCATATTATTGCCATTCACCTGTTGGGCTTCTGGGGTGGGAACGAGAGAGAAAGAATTGTCATATTTAAGCTGAAAACATGGGATGTGAGTGAAAATCCCTATTAACCTCATCACACTGTGCCTTTCTCCCATGGTGATACCTAATCCTTCTTCTAGTCAAAAGAACACTACAAACTGGGACAGGCACTAAGCAGCATCTTATACAAACACTGGTAGGGGATGGAAATTAATCCCCCGCCCTTCTTGATCATATCACACGGAGATTCAGGAAATGTCCTCTTTCTTTGGTCAACACAAGGTTTATAGCAGCAGGATAAACCAGCAGACTAATCTCTGAAATCTTCTATCAAGTGATACATTTAAATTTTTCAATGGGTTATAAGGAATATAGTTTCCAAGAGTGCCCTGGAGGAACTGGGGAATCAGTGGAATTGCTGGAAATTTACAGTCAGTGCTTCTTCGTGTTGCAAAGTGACCCGGTTCGAATCATATTTGATAAGGCATCATCACTACCAACTCTATAGACAGCAGAGTAATTACCACTAGAAAGAATTAAAATGAGCTAGAAGTTGTCTTTTCTTCAAAGAGTCTAAGACATGACTGATGTTACAGAGCAAAACTCTTGCATGCAGTTGAGCAGAATGGATTCTCACCTCCACAAAAAATGTAAAGAATATGATTACTATATGAGGTTGACCTAAGGAGGAGGATGAAAGAGCATGCATTGTAAACTGCATATTGATGGAAGTGGTAATTGTGAGAAAGACATATGCATACTAGAGAGAACAAGGACGAGGAAATGTACAAGCCCAGATGTGGAGTCAGAAAAGTGTCAAGAAAAGAAACTGGGGTTAAAACAAAGGACACAGAAGAGGCTACGGGACCCCAGACGGGGAGAGGGTTTGGAGCATAAAATAAGGGGTTAGAATAACACCAACATGAGGTGCAGGTAGGATATAACAGAGGAAAAATAATCTGAAAGATATTTTTGTCAAAGTAATCAGTAGGCTTGATTGACTGACTTCACATGAAGGCAAAAAAGAGGCAAGATTAAGAAGACTTAGGCTTTGATGGGAATAATCAAAAAGCAGAGAAGAGATTCTGCATGGATGTGTGCGTGTATGTATTGGGGGGGGCAGAAAGGTGGGAGAAGAAAAGGTGGGTGTAGAAAATGTTTTAAGGCATATTTATGTAATGAATAACGATGATATTCCTTCTTCCCTCCTCTTTCAAAGCACAAAGAGCTCATAATCACAAATGTGTCATGGTGTGCACTTCTAACAGCCTGTTTTTTTCTACGTGGCTGAAGAGTCAAATTCATTATGTCTGTAGGGACTTGGAAAGCTCACAAATAGCAGTGATCATTAATCACGCTGGCTAAATTCTTGAGCTAGAGACTGGAAGGTGTGGAAAAGTGTGAAATCCAAGGATTTCCCTCACATTCTTTTAACTTACTTTTTGACCAGATAAGCTCCGGCCCAAGTTTACACTCTGTGGTAAAAGAAGGCTTGGAATGGCACTTGCTTTGTCTTCCACACCATAAATCTCAACATGGCAGAACACTGCAAGTTTCACACACCACAGAAAAGATATATCATACTCATTAACCTTTGCTTTAGTTGCTAATAAAGTAAAATAGATCCATTCTTTACAGGAACACTTATGATTCTATTCTGATAAAGATTCTTTTAGCTGCAATAGAATCTGTTATTTTACATATATAAATTCACTCCAAAATCATTTTTTGCAAACACATTGAATGTCAATTTAAAATCCATAGGCTGTGGATGCAATAATAACATTTTCAAGGCAAAGAATAACAGCTATTTACATTTAAACTTATCACATAAACAGAGTAAAAGTTCTCTTTCTCTCCTCCCCTTACCTCCTCCCTCTCTCTCTTTCTCTCTCATCACAAGCATGAAAGAACTAAATGCAGGATTCTCATTAGTATGTTGAAGGAGATTTAAGATGACATCTTTGAGAAGGAGAATTGTAGCTGTCAAATGACCAAAGTTAGCAGAAATAATTTTCCTTTGCAATCCTTTGAATCTAGGAATTGTGTTGAAGTTCACTTTCTCTTTTGGAAGAATGCCATTTTTTTTTCCTGAATAGTCTCAGTTGCCAGACAGAAAAGGACTGTGAAGATGCAAAACTTGAGGGGAAAAGGCAATTAAGCCATACTGCGCTGAAAAAAAAAATTAACACGAGCTCATTTGTGTTTTTCTGTGAATTTGGTTCAACAAAACTGGTTTACCTTCTTGAAGTACAACAGACTTGCAAACGCCAAACATAGACAGAACACAAGCCTGGGAAAGGCTTTCCTTGGACAAGCCCAGCTGCACTGAGGGAAAAGGGGATTTTTCTGACAACTTTTTCATTGCAGAGACCAGCTGCTTTAACCAAAGTAATCGTAAACTTTATAGAATGGTCTACATACCATCTGGCGCCTTTCAATGTCTTGGAGACTCCTTCAAAACTGGCTTAAAAGTGAATATTTTCCCTTGCATACCAGGTGTATTTACTATTGCCTGGAAGAAATCTGGTTGGGGCAGGAGGATTGGGGATGGGAAGAGCCTTAGGATCTTGGAAGGCACTCAACTTTTTCAGAAGCAGACTAAGAAACTGTAAATAGGATAACCAAGATGTTGGCTTTGTCATCAATTCCTTTTCAGTTTAATAACTGTACATGCCTGTAATTACCTGGTGGTGGTTTATTCACTAAGTCGTGTCTAACTCTTGTGACCCCATGGACTGTAGCTGCCAGGCTCCTCTGTCATGAGATTTTCCAGGCAAGAATACTAGAGTGGGTTGCCATTTCCTTCTCCAGGGGATCTTCCCGATCCAAGAATCAAACTCAGGTCTCCCGCATTGCAGGCAGATTCTTTACCAACTGAGCTATGAGGGAAGTCCTTTGCAAATAAAATGAACTCTCACACTCTTATCACTTAACTCAGTCCTGCATTATCACACACTGAGTACACTGTACAAATTATATAAGACAGTATGCCAATAAGATAATTTCCTCCTTCTGAAATCATACCAAAATAAATGATGAACCTAAAAGGGGGCAAAATGTCCATCAGCTATCCTAAGCCTCATTTTGAACCACATTCCATCCCAACAGTGGAAACACAAAGTTCCATTCAGCTCTCAAAAATATAGACCAAATGTCATCAGCACATCAACTATTAGAGACATTTTGCTAATGAATACACTTACGTGAAGAAATCTGGAATAATATCTTTATATCTAATACTTTCCTCAAGAATTTATTTCAAGAAAAATCCTCTTCAAAGCACTTTCTTGTTGTTTATAACGAAACAAATTCATGTCCTGTAATCTGCTCTTATATCACAAATGTTCATGTCTTTCAATATATTTCTTCATATGTTTTTTTTTTCCAGAGATGGACGTTCTCAGAGATAAGGCTGTGAAAATGTTTGCCTTATGGACAACTTTTTCCACACTATCTCAGACATATATATAGTCACCCAACCTAAATGTTCTGATGTCATAAAGATGCCGTATATTCATACTAGGTAAGACCAGGGTCACTGGCAAATACATGTAAAGTGACAGCATTGGGTGATTAATTTTTCTCATTTAACATATTCATAGTTAAGTTAATAGTGAGTCTTTTCACCTTTACAACTCAACAAATGAAAAGATAAATAACTCAATTTTAAAATTTACAACAGGTTTTAATACACATTTCTCCAAGTAAGAAGACAAATGGCCAGTGAAGGGATGTTCAAACTCATTCCCAAAGGAATAAAAATCAAAAGCACAATGAAATACCACCTAATATCCCCTGTGACGTTGGTGATTAAATAATGAAACAATTCAGAAGCTACCCTGGTGGTCCAGTGTTTAAGAATCCACCTTGCAATACAGGGGACATAAGTTCGATCCCTAGTGCAGGAAGATCCCACAGGTCACAGGGCAATTAACCCCTCAAGTCACAACTAGAGAGTAGCCTCCACTGAGAAAGCACACGCAAAGCAACAAAGACAAAGCACGGCCAAAAAAAAGTATATCAAATAAACCAACTAATTAAAATCATGGTAAAAGAGCTCAGGAGGCAACTTGAAAAGATGGCATAATTTGAAGATCAAATGCAATGGATTGACCAGATAAAAAATGTTTAAATCCGTAAGCTCATAACAATATTGAATAAAAATTATTGTTCATCTCTGTAGGATTCTAAGAAACCAGCTCATAATTTTTAAAACTGGTAAATAAGGGGAAAGAGTCAAACACTCTCTCCCATACAAACTGCCTTTGAAGGTAACCAGTTGAGACATTTTACAGACAGTATTCTGCCTAATCTATGAAAAAGGAATAATACAATTTAAATATCATTTTGCAACCTCTAATGAATTAATGAATCTAGACAATAATCCTCACTGGTGGGTAACGTTAGACCTAACTAACAATTTCCAGGTACATTAAGACGACAGATAGTTGCAGAATAATTTGCTTGGCAATGAGATGTTCTATAAGGAGAGTCTCAAATCCATCAATTGTCAAAGACTGGGGATGGTGTAACAGTTTATTTAGGAGTTTGCCTCTCTTTCTGAATCCCTCTACTAATAACCAGCAACTCAAAAAACCTTGGTAATGATAATACAAATATTAGTTCAAGGATTATAAGTGAAAACCTCAAAGAAGAAACCTTTCATCATTTGTTCAGTGTCAAACAATCCCTACTTCAGACAAGTAATTTCTCTGAATTTCCCTCCTTTTCGCTAACCTATTTTTTCCACTTCTCCGGTGGTCCAGTGGTTAGGAGTTCACCTTCCAGTGAGACTTTTTTTGGTTGGTAGATGTTTCTAAGTGTGTGGGAACCTATATCAATACAAAGGAAGCTTTGAGGGGATGCATCTACTGTATTGATATTTCCCAAAGTTAGCTTTCTGTCTCTCTCCTTTGCCACTACACACTTTCCCTACTATGACCTGAGAAAAGAAGATATTTTAATTGTTTTAATTCTCAAACTATTTAATATAAATACCGAACAGCTGATTTGATTGCCTCCATGCATTTGACAGGAAAACAGAGGGCACTCAATGGCTTCACAGCTATGTTAGGTCATACTCACATGAAGAATTTAGTTTTTATATTCCATTTATAGCATTTAGTAAACAATCCCAATCAAAGGCTTCAAAGATAACCCAAGCTAGCATGGCATGGCTCCACGTACTTCCTTTCTCTATTCCATAATAACATGATGTAGATAGACGTGATCTTATTATGTTTAGACTTCCACATTCTGTAAATTAAGTACTGCTAAAGACATACAATTTACTTTAAAAAAAGAAGAAGAGTTCCCCACTATGATCATTCTCCTATAAGTGAATATATATTTTAATTAAATTTACCATACGCTTAAGTCCCATTCTTTTAATAATAGTAATGTAATTAACCTGCAATTGATCTTCCAGATTCTTTATTGAAATAAACTCATTCTGAACCAAATTCTCATAAAAATTGAGGAAATCAGTCCTCAATGCATTTAAACCTAACAAGACCCTCTTCTTATACATTACAACTCTTGGCAAAACATCATAAACAAAACTACTTAAAATATGAGTGCTGTGATATTTGCTACTCAGAGATCTGGTCTCCTCACTTGATCTCTGATTTCTTACATCTTATTGTCCACTGAGATCTCCACTTGGAAGTCTAATAGGCATATCAAACTTATCAGCTCCAAAGTAACTTTCTAACCATGCCCACAATTCAGATCAACCCTTCCTGTCATCTTCTGCATACCAAAAGTTGGCAATGCCATCTGTTCAGCTCTCAGGTCAATCATTTAAGGTCATCTTTGAAATTTCTCTTCCATTTACAGCCTATGTCCAACCCATCAGCAAATCCTACTAGCTCTACTTTCAAAATATATCTAGAATCCAGCAAATTCTCACTATCCTCCAGGAATAGCATCCAAGTTTAGGTAATCTTTTCTCTTACTTAAATTACTAAAATAGTCTTGTAACTAATTGGTCTCTATATCAGTCTATGGCCCACTCTGATCTAGAATGTTAGTTTTTTAAGCCAGGTAAATCATGTCACCTTGTGCTCAAAGCTTTTCATCTCACGCAGAATAAAAAGCAAAGTCCTCATAGTGATGCACATAATGCCCTTTATACCTGCCTGTTCCCACATTTATCTAACCTCTTAACGACTACACATAGCTCACCCTGCCTACCACAGATGGGACTTTGCATTTAACCTTTCTTCTGTCTGGAAAGCTCTTTCAACAGTTAACCTCAGAATGTGCAAGCTTGCTCAGCCACTCAGTCATGTCTGACTCTTTGCAACCTATGGACTGTAGCCCATCAGGCTTCTCTGTCCACGGGATTCTCTAGGCAAGAATACTGGAGTGAGTTGTTACTTCCTCTTCCAGGGGATCTTCCCAACCCAGGGATCAAACTCACACCTTCTGTGTCTCCTGCCTTGGCAGGAGGATACTTTACCACGAAGCCACCAGGGAATCCACCTCAGAGCTTCCTCCCTCAATCTACAAGATCTTTCATATCAATCTTATTTTAAAATAAAATCCATTCCAGACTCCAATCTCTTCTTCCCATCACTTGACCAATTCTTCTCTGCTTTCTGTCTCTATACCATATGACTTAAGAATCATTCTGCTTAAGTTCAGAGTACTTATTTTACCCATAGGCCATACATTTAAGTTATTTCTCTTAAATTGTTTGGGTCACCTCTACTAGAATATATTAGAATGCAAACTCCATCAGGGCAGAAATTTCGGCCTGTTTTGTTCTCTGGTGTATCCCCAGTGATCAGAGCAGCACCTGGTACAGCAGTCATTCCACGAATTTTTGTTGAATTAATTGACAAATTACACATAAACATAAAAATTCAGGAGAGCTAATTAAGAATATCAACTAGTATCATTAATTATTTCCTTTAATATAGTTAAGTTTCATGTTTCAAAAATGCATTCAATTAAAAATCTCAGGATAACTATGAGACTACTCAAGTGAGTTAATTTATTTTTGGTCAACATGGCATCCATCAAGCTAAATTTGTCACTAAAGCTACCAATCACAAATACTCATAAAAGCATTGTGAATTGTCTGTTTAGATTTAATAAGTTACTTATAAAATTAATCATGGGTCATTATTTGTCAACCTCCTACTTCAGTCTTTGCCTTCTCAGTAACTACTATTGGCATCAATCCAATGGCTCAGGCCTGAAACTTAAGTCATTCTTGATCTATTGCTGTCACTATCTCACACAACCAATCCATCTGCAAGCCTTGTCAGTTTGAACTTCAAGGTCTTCTATTATGGATTTACTCACAGTTCTTACCACAGTCACCATCATGCC
Organism: Madoqua kirkii; assembly: GCA_006408675.1. Taxonomy (NCBI): domain Eukaryota; kingdom Metazoa; phylum Chordata; class Mammalia; order Artiodactyla; family Bovidae; genus Madoqua; species Madoqua kirkii. The sequence continues at coordinate 1,042 of SJYC01145386.1, read as the reverse complement.
TGACCTTGACACCACCATGTCTCCTCTGGACAATGCTAACAGTCCCTCTGTTGGTCATTCCAGGAACATTAGTTCTCTCTTCCAAACCATTTTCCACAACATAGCGTGAATATTTTTCCTAGAGCACAGACTAGATCCCAGCGCCTGTCTAAAATCCTTCACTTTGCCTTTACAGTTCCTCTAGTTACATTTTTAGACTTTCATTTGCAAATATTTTCAGACTTATAGGTAAGTTTCAAATATAGGACAAAGAGTAAGGTCCCCCAAAGTTAAGGTCTTACTTAATCAAAGTATAATTTTCAAGTCAAGGACATTAACAAGAATATGATATTCAACTAATTGGATGCACGGGCAGCTAGTCCAGTAATGACCCTTAGATAGCTACTGTTCTAGTCACATTTGACTTTTCTCAGGTCCTTGAAACTTCAAACTCATTCCAATCTCTGGGTTTCTGCATTAGTTTTCTTTTCTTTTTTTTTCCCCTCTGTCTCAAACATTCTTGCCCACATCTTGGCATTGATGGCTCTTTTACTCACCCGGGTCCATTTGGGAAAACTTCCTGATGATCTAGTCTAAAATAGTTTCCCTGATCTATTTTCACCATAGTACTTCTCAAAACTTGATATTTTCCCATGTATGTCTTTATCTTGTCTACATTTCCACACTAGAATTTGAGCAAAGTGGCATCTGTTTTTATATTTCTGACAATATCCCCAAGATTTCAAGCTATGTTTGCCGACTAGTATTTAATAAACATTTGATTATATAAATGAAGTTCCAGGAAATATTAAACCAAATTGAATAACAATTATGTTATTTCTATAAAACTTTTCAATTTGCATTCCTCTTATACACTTATTATCTAATCTAGAAAAATGGAAAATTTATTAACTTAAGGGTGAGATAAGCTTGATCTCATTTCCAAGCCCCATTACTGACCACCAAGTTTTAAACTCTATTTAAAACTTAATCTTCTTTAAAAACATTCAAATTCAAAATCAACCAGTCGTCTCTTATACACATCTCAGAAAGATCCCACAGG
>SJYC01145373.1:0-10851 GCA_006408675.1 Madoqua kirkii | reverse complement strand
GAACACATGTATACCTGCGGCAGATTCATGTTGATGTGTGGCAAAACCAATACAATATTGTAAAGTAATTAACCTCCAATTAAAATAAGTAATTTATATTAAAAAAATAAAAATAGAAATTTCTATGGTATAAATGAATTGAATTGCAAATAGAGGTAAAACTGGTTTAATTCCAACTTGGAGGAAAGTCAAAGAAATTACCTAGAACAAGACAGAATTTACTCAGACTAATAGCTCAAAGGCAATGAAAGTTCCGAAGCATGAACTATTTATGACAATGCATATTCTTTCACTGAAATATGCATTTCCTAATGTAAAATGTATCTGTAAACAAAATAAAGTAGGAAAACCCTATGACACAGAAATTATGGTTTATGTAGGAAGTAGTATTTAAGAGTCACTGAATGGTGAGTGAGACTAAGATTGATTCTGGATCATGGAGCTAGTATTCAATTTAACAATTATTTGATATTTTGTATTTACTTGCTTTCAGACTTTCAAATCATTGGTGCAAAAAAGTAGCCTTCTTTGCTAGGTAGCCATTTTTCCACTCAGTATGAGAAATTTTTCAACAATTAAGGCTAATCAAAAATGGCGTGTCTGCCCCGGAGTGAGATTCCTAACACTAAAGATATTCAAACAATGCTTGGATGACTTATTACTAAGAATCTCTTCAAAAGGAATTTCTGCACTGTGTAGGAGGTTAGATTCCATGACCTTAAAGCTCTCTAACAATTCTAATCTCTGTGGTTAGATGCTAACTGGATATCACATATCACTCTCCTTAAAAACAGTCGAGTTTAAAGTCCTAGTCAAATTTTAATTTTCACTTCATTTCTAATGCAAACAACTCAAAGACATACAATGACAAAAAATCTGTAGGTTCCGGATACAATATGCTCATTCATATATGAACTGGATAATTGTAAATCCCACTATAAATGTCTGTTAGCAGACTGCAGAGAGAACTTTCTCAGCATGATTTCACAGCATGGTCCAAAGGAGAAGAACAGAGCTTGCCATAATGTTTAAAATCAAGAGAATCAGAGTTTACTTGGAAAGTGAATTCGTCCACAGTCATGCTTTGGTAAAGATTTCAGCCTTAGGGTCCTGTTCATTTATGCGTCCCTCTCCCTCAATCTTTGTATTTCAGAACACAAAATACATATGTTTGAGACTGTATAGAGCATTTTCTTTTGCCTCAATGATAAAGCCAACAATATTATTAAAGACTGAGTACCTTTCTTCTTGAATAGGTACTTCACAGCCTACTAGTTTGACTTGTATAAAAGGACATGCAAGTTTGAATTCCAGATCAAACACTAAATCTCTAGGACATATGGGGCCTCTCTAAGCCTCCATTTTCACACTTGATAAAAAGGATAAGATTCATACCACAAAGGGGTGAACAGATGTGAAACACTCAGGTAAGGACAAGGCCATCGTTAAATGATACTTATTATTGTATGAGAGTCAGCTAGATTCTAGTGCTTTATGTTGACAATGTTGAAAACTTTTATGAGCCCTTCAATCTCAGAAATCAGTAAGAGTTTTAACCCCCCCCCCTTCCTATTTTTGTTGTGGAAGTTTACTGCCTTCCCTATATGATTTAGACAAGACTCAGAGGTGTCCATCTTGCTTACTTAGAACAAAGCCAGACACAGACCCTCTGAGTTCCCATTCTTCGTCTCATAAATGATTGCTTGAACTGTTGTGCCCATCTGGATAAAACACCTTGACTTAACCAACTTAACTAAAACTTGTCTCCTTCTCCCAGACCTCTGAACTTTGACACACCCTCAGGCTGAGCCAGCATACAACCTCTCCTTAAGGGCCCCTCCAGAGCACTTACCAACCTTAGGGAAAAACATTCCCTAATCAACTGTATGATCACATTATGATGCCACCCTTTCATTCCTGCTTCCCATTCCCATTTTCTTCCTAGCCTTGTTTGCTCCATATATAAAATAAAAGTCCCTTTCTGCCCAACCAAAGAAATGCTTAGAGACATCCTGGTTGGATTGTTCTCCCTCCTACAGTAGTCTCTCTTGCAGTATTTTTTTTTTAATAAAGTCTCTCTTTACCTACATCCAGAAACATTTGTACTTGACAATATCAGCATTATGTGGCTTACTCTTTACTTGTATTAAATACTCCTCTACATAAAATGAAGACTATGTTAAAGCAAAAAAGAGGTGGGTAAGTATAAGATTTATTCATAGCATGTATGTTTTACCTATTACATTGAACTATGGACATCAACATGGTGCTGTCTCACTCACTTCCAAAAGGACATAGCTGCAACTGGTAGTCTTCAAGAGGATGAGGCAAATGTCCTTGAAGAAAAAAATTCCACTGCTACCTGGATTCCTATAATTAATGACCTCATAATTGGAGTTTCCATTGTTCTCTTTCTAGGAATCATTTTAACCCTAGTTTCCAAGCTCAAAATTAATCTAAAAACCACATTTCCAGTTTTATTGCAGTGTTTTAAAGAAAGAGCTTAGAACAGGCAAATCAAGTGTTAGTTACATTTTTTGACTACTTTGGTAAATCACATATTTGAATAACTATGATAATGGGATCTATGTGCACTAAATATGACACTGTGGAACACAGTGAAGAAGAACATAACCCCTATGCAATTGATTTTAAACCAGAATATAAAACATACAGACACTGTCAGGTTTCCAAACCACTCTATGAATTATGTAATAATTTCATTGTTACTCACATAAGTAAAGCAGAAACAATGCAAATATAGATTCTGTTGTACTAAATGGATGACCTTATTGTTAAGGCTGGAAGATACTTAAACATTATATTTGGATGATTAATTATTTTAGGAACAAAAGTTCAAAATAAGTAAGGTTTTCTTATGTAACAACAGCTCTCATTCCAGCTGCCCATCAGAATCACTTGGTGATAAAAATATGAATGCTTGGGCCTTACTCTAAACCTCTTTAATTGGAAATTCTGAAAATGGCGGGGCAGGGGGCAGCAATTTATATATTTTCAGATCTTGCTTGAGAATTTTGTTGCACAGTCAAGATGAAGCAACACATAAAACCACAGAGCATTCTTTGCCTCTGGCAATCAAGAGAACTAGGTTACTATGTTCTTTACAGACACTTACATGTCTCCTGTCTTAAACATGAAGCTCTCAGAAACATGACTAAGGTGCATAGTTGGTCTGCTTCTTTTACACTCAAAAGTATCAAAAATGAATCTCAGATGAAAAATAAAATCAGTTTTAGGCTTGTGGAAGGACAGGTAAAATAAATGATTTAAAAAAACCTTGTAGAAAGTCTTGATTTAATAGTTGGACTAGCCTTTCTGTTGTCATTTTTCCTAACAAGAATAAAATGAGTGCACATTTCACTCAATAAGAATTAAATTAGGCATGGGTACACAAAAGGACTGGAACGTGCAGGTTCTGTGGCTGCCAATACTCAATTCAGTTCTGACCAGAGAAGCATTATCCATGTTTGCAAAGCCACAGCTGCCAGCTTGGGGTAAGTGGAGGGAATCAGGTCAATGTGAGCTCAGAATGGGTGGCTCTAGGGCTAATCATGCTGTTTGCCAAGGTGTGATGCCTGGACCTTTGCTTTGGCAATTAATTTTTTCCTCCGATGTGGTAAAGATGTCTAAAACTCCTCTATGGCTGGTTCTTTCCCTTTCTGGCCTTAAGAGAGAATTCTACTTCTTTGCCACCTCATCAATGGCAGAATTATGAGAAGAATTCTGACCAAAGAATTGTGGACAGACTGTTACAAGTCACTTCTGGACAGTGTTTAATTGAAAGATTTTTCCAACATCCCCCTTCCCCCTGCCACAGTGACCAACTGTATTCCAATTGTCAGTGTCTTTGTCAGGCCTGAGTGTGAGAGAAGAAAACATACAGCACAGCCCCCACACCCTATCACCATCCTAAAATGGACATGTGGCCAGAGCCACCAACAAACACTTCTTTGATTGTTTAGCCCATTCTATTTGGGGACCGTTTGTTACTGCAGTGTAACCTAGACTATGCGGACTGATACAGCAAGTCAGGTTGATAAAAACACATTACTTGGTGCCAAGTAATCAGCAGCCCATGCATCTCCTATTAAGCATTTGCCTTACTGTTTTTGGAGGGCCAGGAAAGCTATTCTTTAACTCTCTAGAGGCATTCTCTCTCCAAAAACTAGAAGTCAATGCTAAAGGGAGGATCTGAAATTAAACATGTATGTTTAATCATGAGTTAAAGCCAGTGTGTTTTTTTCCAGCCAGATATTATCTTTTATACATTATTCATATTTTTAATCAACCCCATTCCAAAGAACTGCACGATTAGTGCTTCTTAAAAATCGTTTTCTAGGTTGAATGAAATTCTTAACTGCTGAAAACCCACAATCATTAATCTATGGAACTATCACCATCTCTTTCCCCTGTAAATCCTTAATCAAAGAATACACCCATCAATAAGTTATGAAATCAACATGCTTCCTTTTGATTATATGCTAAGAAATTTATTTGGCTTGATGTTTGATATAGGAAAGAACTATAGCTAGGTAACCTCAATCAAAACTGATTGCTGTTCTGAGTTCTCCCTATTCTTTCCCCTAGAGGTATGTGAAAAGCAAATTTAACACAAGAAAATTCTTAACTGCTGAAAACCCACAATCATTAATCTATGGAACTATCACCATCTCTTTCCCCTGTAAATCCTTAATCAAAGAATACACCCATCAATAAGTTATGAAATCAACATGCTTCCTTTTGATTATATGCTAAGAAATTTATTTGGCTTGATGTTTGATATAGGAAAGAACTATAGCTAGGTAACCTCAATCAAAACTGATTGCTGTTCTGAGTTCTCCCTATTCTTTCCCCTAGAGGTATGTGAAAAGCAAATTTAACACAAGCCAGCAGATTCCTATTTATTGCTAACTCATGCCAACTTGGAAACAAAACCAAGAACATCTTAAATCTAAATGAAAGTATAAAATGAGAAAACACAAAGTACCACTTGTACTGCCAGCTTCTTTACAATAACACCATGTTCATTATAAGGATGCTGGTTCATTGAAAAATATAGTGGTAGATGCAAACATTATTGAAAGTGTGGCTTACACAGTAAACATGTGGTTTGTACATACTCAATTTTGGTATGAAATATTTGAAGATACTCTGTATGTGTATGATTGTTTAACAGGCAATCCATGTTGAAAGTTTTTCTAACTTATCATCATTTGCATATATCTGAAATATATATATATATTTGAAACATGATAATAGTCTTAAAGGTTATAATTTACAAAAATAGTATCTATAGAAACCTATGCTTCTAATTTCTTTTTATATTTTAAATAGCAAGAGTATGTGAATAAATATTATGAAGGATATATATTCAGACTGAATGCCATACTAAAATCTATTTTAGAGCAGTTTTAGGTTCACAGCAAAATTCAGAAGGTAGTACATACACATTTCCTATATAACCTCTGCTCACACACATGCATAGCTTCACCCAATATCAATATCTCCCACCAGAGAAGTAAATTTTTACCACTGAAGAATATACATTACCACCATATAACCACCCCCAAATTCAGATTTTACATTAGAGTTCACTCCTGTTGTTGTACATTCTATGAGTTTGGACAAATGTTTAATGACATACATTCATCATGATAGTAAATAATAGTAGACAGTAATTTGACTTCTCTAAAAATCCTTTGTGTTCTGCCTCATCACCCCTTCCCTCCATTCCAACCTCTGGTAACCACTGATCTTTTTTCTCATCTACATTAATTTGCCTTTGGCAGAATGTCATATTGTTGGATACATATAGTATATATCCTTTTCAGATTGGCTTCATTCACATAGTAATAAGCATTCAAGACTCCTCCAAGTCCTTTCATGACTTGATAAGTCATTTTATTTTGGTATTGAATAATATTCCATTTTCTGGATGTACCAATTTATTAACCCATTCACCTACTAAAGGACATTTTGGTCACTTCCAGCTTTGGGCAATTATAAATACAGTTGCTGTAAACATCCAAGTGCAGAATTATGTGTGGATCTAAGTTTTCAGTTCCTTTGGGTAAATACCAGGGAGTGTGACTGCTGGATTGTAGGGTAAGAGTATATTTAATTCTATATGAAACCACCAAGCTGCCTTCCAAAGTAGCTGTACCATTTTGCATTCTCACCAGGAATGAATAAGAGTTCCCATTGCTCAACATTCTCACCAACATTTTGTGTTGTCAGCATTCCTGATTTTGGCTATTCTTCTAGGTGTAAAGTGGTACTTCATCACTGATTTAATTTGCATTAAACCATGACATATGACATGGAGAAACTTTTCATATGCTCATTTGCCACTGAAGAGGTGGTTATTTTGTCTTGTTTTTTAACTGAGTTGTTTTCTTACTGTTGAGTTTTAAGTGTTTTTTATGTATTTTGGATAACAGTCCTTTATCAGATGTGTTTTTTCAAGTATTTTCTTGCAGTCTGTGGCTAGTCTTATTTTCATGATATTTTCTTCCTTTCACAGAGCATTTATTAAAATTTTAATAAAATCCAGTTTACCAATTCTTTCTTCATGGATCATGTCTTTAGAGTTGTATCTAAAAACACATCAACATAACCAAGGTCACCGAGGTTTTCTCCTGTGTTGTCTTCTAGGACTTTTATGGAGCTTCTTTGTTTTAGTTTCTTAAATTTTTAATTTTTTAGGAATAAAATTTATATATATTAACACATGCAACATGATACACACACACACATTGTGAACTACCACAATCAAACCAATGTATCCAGCATCTTATATAGTTAACATTTTTGTGTGTATGGTAAGAACACTTAAGATCTACTCTCTCAGCAATTTCAAGTGTGAAATACATTATTATTAATTATAGTCATCATGTTACATATTAGATCTTCTGAACTTATTCAAGTTATAACTGAAAGTTTGTACCCTTAATGTATTTTCTCTTCTCCTCTATCCCTCAGCCTATGGAAACCACCATCAAACATTTTTATGAGTTTGATTTTCCTTTTAGATTTCAAATGTAACTGAGATCATGCTTTTCCCCCTCTGTATCCATCCTGTTTTACTTAGCCTAATGTCCTCCAGGTTCATCCATGTTGTTGCAAATGGCAGAATTGCCCCCTTTGCTAAGGCTTAGTAATATTCCCGTGTGTGTGTGTGTGTGTGTGTGTGTGTGTGTGTGTGTGTACAGATATATATGTATACATACAAGCACCACATTTTCTTCATCCATTCATTTGTTTTGGGCCATTTAGGTTGTTTCCTTATCTTGGCTCCTGTGAATAATGTGCAAAGAACATGAGAATACAGATATTTCTATGAGATTATTATTTCATTTAGGTGTTTTAGGGTTTTAAGCTTAATATTTAAGTCCATGACCTAATTTGACTTTATCTTTGAGAATGCTGTAATGTTTGTATCTAGATTCAGCTTTTGAACATGGATTCAAACACAGTGCTGTCTGAGTTGAGTGTCTCGGGTTTTCATCTGTCTATAAGAACAACCTCTGAATACCTCTTTCTGCATGCTGGAACACATTTCCTCAAAAACAGAAAGCTAATAGAAGGCAGCATAATGTGGTTTTCCATCAAGAAGCTAATAAGAGAAGAAAAATGTCCTATTTCTCTTTCGTAGATAATATGGCTTACAGATAATAATATTTTGTGTCATGCTAGAGTTCCACTTTACAGACATTTATTATCCTCCTCTTGAATGTTTTTTGTTCCCACAAAATCTCTATTCCAAAATGCCTTTTAGCACAAGACAATGCCAAATGGCATGGACAAGCTAGTGAAGACAACGAAGACAAAATGACTTAATTTAAGAATCTATTACCATGGAGGAAAAAATTTGCAAACAATCAATAAACAGTTACTCCTTTTCCATGAAAATCTATTTTTTTAAGTAATTAAAGAAGTAGAAAATCTGGATTATGTTAGTAAAATACCTAAAAAAAAACCACATCTTTTATTTACTTCCTTAAAATAGCATTATTTATTAGAATATTTATTAAACATGTACCATTTGCCAATGGTGCTAAATTGATTACATAAGTTATATCATATAACCATCATTGCAAACTAATAGACAAGCCAAAATGATCATTTATAATCCAGACTAAGATTATTCTGAGAATGAAGGAAGATGCTGTTGATAATTGGGCAGACTAGAGCCTTACACCTGGACTCTCTCTACAGCAAATATGGATATGGCCACCTTTTTTCTCAAATTTTATAACTGAATAAAGTGAAGGTTGAAAGAATTTAAGTGGCTTGCCCATGGTTATACCACAATGAAGTAACAGTTTCAAGATCTGGCTTCTGACATGGCTGACACCAAAGTCCACTTTCCTAAATTGTAATCACTACAAGAAGAAAGTACAATGTGGTGTAGTGGTTCTCAAACTTGAGGACACGTGAGACTCATGTGGGGTGACCTGATAAAATCTACACTCCTGGGCCCACCTCAAGAAGTTGTGACCCAACAGTTATGGCCTAAGGGTTGGGAAATATACTTTGTAAGAACATCATTCTTGCCACTTGAACAAGCACTTATGAGCCAAAAGGGTAGTTTACTAAACTTATCATGGTCAAAAAATGAACAAAGGGACACAGAAGAAGGCAAGGCAGTAAAGACTTAATCTGCTCCTACTGTAATATAAAAAACCTTTAAAAGGCTAAGAGAAACACAAAAAACGGAAGTACATTGTCAACTGGGGTTAGATTAGCTAGTCTGTTATCAAATTATAGCACATCCTAAAATATTTTTTAAATAATTTAAATTTTAAAATAATTTAAAATTTCTCTCCCACTCAGAAACTTGCTGTTTACATTCTTTATACTATTATGTTCCTTCCATTCATCCCAAGCAGAATCAAGCTGCTTTTCTCCTGCCAGCTTAGTGCTGGAATTCTTTCCTTTCTGACTGACTTGTAAAGATTACAAACTGTGTTGTAAATTATAAACTCCAGCTAATGCCAAAGAATAAAATTTACATATCTAAAATATACAAACTAAGCCATAAATTAAACTTTTCACTTTCTCTCCTTAGTTTAGTAACTTGCATGACGTGAATAGGTCATGTCCAACTATTTATTTATGACAAAATGTGTTTAAAAACCATCATTCCACAGTGGACAAAGTTGAGAATAATTCCCATAAAATGTGAAAAGTACCCACTTTGTTTGTTTCAACTGTACTTAGCAAATTATAATGTATTCCGCAGACTCCCCATGGAATCAAATAACACAAACTGTATCACAAATCCATTTAATTAGCAAAAGGGTTAACATTACATATGTGTTCAGGAAAAACCTACTACAGTTGAATTCTCAGCTGTCTCCCATTGGCAAGCATTTGTGTTCAGCCAAAGTATTCAGGGACAGCATCATAGAAGAAATACAGTGAGCAAATGAAGGCAACAGAATGTTAGATATCTGATTTTCCTTTTCTCTCAATGTGGGATAACAGTACCTCTAATCTGGAAAGTGTCCATCTCTAAGAACCACAAAGTCTCTTCATATTTCTCCATCAGTGGTATCATTTCCCTCAAAAGTTCAAGAAAGTTGGTACTTAGTGATGAAACTGAAATATAAATCAGGGGATTCACAATATCATATAATAACTTAGTAGTCAAATATATAAGTAAAATTAAAACTGTAATGAAAAGACAAATACCTTATGTATAAAAAGAAAAACAGTAATGGATTTGCTTGGCAGAACCTCAAAAATGTTAAATAGAGAATTATCATAGGACCCACCAATTCCACATCTAGTTTTATTCCAAGAGAACTCAGAACAGGTATTCAAACAAATCTTCACAGCACTGCTATTCACAATGATCAAAAAGTAGGAATAACCCAGATGAACACCAAACAGTAAACGGATAGATGAAATGTGGTACATACATAACATGGAAGATTATTCAGCAATAAAAATTAATAGTGATACATGCTACAACATGGGTAAGCCTCGAACACATTATGCTAAGTGGAAGAAGATATATAAAAGGCCAAACACTGTTCGATTTCATTTATATGAAATGTTAACAATAGACAAACCTATAAAGACAAAAAGCAGATTAGTGTTTGCCTAGGGCTCAGGCGGATGGAGGAATAAGCAATGATTGTTAATGGGGCATAAACTTTTTTTCTGGGTTAATGAAAATGTTCTAAAAGTAGTTGTGGTGATGGTTGTACAAATTTGTCAATATACTAAAAACTACTACATAAGGTTTAAATTGTATGATATGTAAATTAAACCTCAATAAAGCTGTTTAAAAGTAAAGCTGCATTAGATATCGTTGAATTGTTCACTTTACGATGACTAATGTTACATGAATTTCACTTCAGTCAAAATATAAAATAGATACAACCTACAATTTATTTTCATTTTGTACATGTCCAAGAAATTTTCATTGATCAACGCATCCCACTTTAATTACTCTTTTATTTTAGTCCCCTATTGTATATCCAATTCATATAATTATTCAAATATACCAATTTATGCAATGTTCATCTATAGGATTGACCAGAATATATGGTAAAGACTTAACATCTAATTAATAATGCATCAACCTTATGCATTATTATAAATGATTAACCTTAAGTTGACATTTAGAATTAAAATTAAATTACAATTAAAAATTAGAAGCAAAGCTAAGGAGGAGATATTGGGAACTAAACTGTCCAGTCAACTCAACATAAATTTGATCACATGATGGCAGTGTGGATAACTATGAACCTCAACTAAAGAGGAATATAAAATTTTGAATGCAGAGAAAACACACAAGAAAAAGAAATCTAAGTTAAA
>SJYC01145371.1:0-14264 GCA_006408675.1 Madoqua kirkii | reverse complement strand
TTGTATTGGTTTTGCCATACATCAACATGAATCCACCACAGGTATACACTTGTTCCCCATGCTGAACCCCCCAACCCCCTTCCCTCCCCATACCATCCCTCTGGGTCATCCCAGTGCACCAGCCCTGAGCATCCTGTATCATGCATAGAACCTAGACTGGCAATTCATTTCACATATGATATTATACATGTTTCAATGCCATTCTCCCAAATCATCCTACCCTCTCCCTCTCCCACAGAGTCCAAAAGACTGTTCTATACATCTGTGTCTCTTCTGCTGTCTCACATAGAGGGTTATTGTTATACTGTACATTTAAAAATGCATTTCTGTCAAAGCAATCCTGAGAAATAAGAACAAAGCTGGAGCTTTCACTCTCCCTAACTTCAAACTATATTAAAAAGCTACAGTAATCAAAACAACATGGTGCTTTAATGTAATGAATCAGAAAGTAAAATGTGAATTCATTAAGGCCAAAGTTCATTCAGTTAGTCACTCTGTATTTCTTCAAGCAATGGAAAAGTTTTAAACACAGCTATAAAATGTTCCACTTGCAAGCTAATAACAAGTAAACAAATGTTATGTTGCCAGCATAAAAATACACACATAGATCAATGAAACAGAACAGGTAGCCCAGAAATAAACACACACACAGATGGTCAAATAATCTATGACAAAAGAGGCAAGAATATACAATAGGGAAAAAATAGTCTCTTCAATAAATAGTACTAAGAAAAATAGATAGCTACAATCAATGAAACTAGACCATCTTCTCACATCATATACAAAATAAATTCAAACTTGATTAGACTCATATGTAATACTTGCAACCATAAAATTCCTCAAGGAAAACATAGGCAGTGCACATTTGAAATTGATCGTAGCAGTATTTTTTTCAGATCTGTCTCCTCCAGCAAGGGAAAGAAGAGCAAAAACACCAAACAGACCACATCAAGCTAAAAACCTTCTACACAGTAAAGGAAACCATCAACAACACTAAAAGACAACCTATTCTATAAGAGAAATACACTGCAAATACATCCAAATAGGGGTTGATATCCAAAATATATAAACAACTCATACACCTCAATATAAAAAAAATATGATTTTAAAATGAGCAGAAGCCCTGAACAAGCACTCCTCCAAAGAAGATATACAGATAGCCAAGAGACACACGAAAAACTGTTCACCACCACTCACCATCAAGGACACGCAAATGAAAACCATACTGAGATTTCACCATACACCTTTCAGAAGGGCTATCACCAAAAAACCAGAAATAACAAGTGTTGGTAAGGATGTGAAGAAAAGAGAATCTTAGTACACTGCTGGTAGAAATATAAATTGGTATGGTCACTATGGCAAAGAGTATGGAGACGTCTTTAAAAAATTAAACATAGAATGACCATATGATCCAACAATTCCACTTCTGGCTCTTTAGCCTATCCAAAACAAAAACACTAATTGGAAAAGATGCAAGTTCAACAGAATGTTATTTACAATAGCCAAGATGTGTATAAGAGACAGCATTTAAGATGTGAAGAAAAGAGAATCTTAGTACACTGCTGGTAGAAATATAAATTGGTATGGTCACTATGGCAAAGAGTATGGAGACGTCTTTAAAAAATTAAACATAGAATGACCATATGATCCAACAATTCCACTTCTGGCTCTTTAGCCTATCCAAAACAAAAACACTAATTGGAAAAGATGCAAGTTCAACAGAATGTTATTTACAATAGCCAAGATATGGAAACAACCTACATGTCCATAAACAGATGAATGGATAAATAAGATGTGGGTGGGTGAGTGTGTGTGTGTGTGTGTGTGTGTGTGTGTAAAATGGAATATTACTCAGCCCTTAAAAACAATGAAAAATTGTCATTTGTGATAACATGGTTGGACCTGGAAAGTATTACACTTAGTGAAATAAGTCAAACACTTTATGCTTTCCCTAATATGTAGACTCTAACAAAGCAAATAAACAAACAAACAACAACAACAACAAAAAATAGAAACAGACTCACAGAGAACAAACTAGTGGTTGTCCTAAGAGAGAGGATAGATAAATGAGCAAAATAGGTGAAGGGGATTAAGAGCTACAAACTATTGTTATAAAGTAAGTCACAAGAATATAAAGTACAGAACAGGGAGCATAGTCAATAATAATTTAATAACTATCATAATTATAGTATAATCCATTCAAATATCAAGCCACTATGTTGTACACCTGAAACTAATTTAATATTGTAAGTCAATTCTACTTCAGTTTCTAAAAGTGCACGTCTGCAGACTATAAAATGCATGAAGAATCAAATTCACCAATAATAAGGTTCACTGTCTATCCTTCACAGAGTAATTCACTCTTCTTTGAACAGAATTTGGAAAAAATGAGTAAATATTATTAGCAAAGATGACATGAAGTTCTGAGATCTTCATTTTTAACTACTTGGTGATCTTTAATGTCTTTATTTTCTTAACTAAATCAGAGGAAAAGTTTAATTTTGAAAAAGAATAATAATCACTTAAACAGAGGCACATTTTACCCAATAATAAGGTAACTTCCAAAGGCAGATGGAGCAGAAAAAAGGAGAGCTATTTGTTGCAGATACATTAAAACAAGAATAAAATTAACTTCATGTCATTCTGCAATTCTACATAATATTCATGTTAAAGTATTCCTCAAAAAAGAAAGCTCTTTGTTGTTCTAAACAATTGCTGATGTTCTGAGTTTTAATAATGTATGTATAAGCTTCAGAATAGCACATTTTTATTACTCATTCTTGAAAAACACTGAATTCTACACGCAAGTTAATCTAGAGAAAGTGAAAGTGAAGTCGCTCAGTCGTGTCTGACTCTGCGAGCCCATGGATTGTAGCCTACCAGGCTCCTCTGTCCATGGGATTTTCCAGGCGAGAATACTGGAGTGGGTTGCCATTTCCTCCTCCAAGGGATCTTCCCAACCCAGGGATCGAACCCACGTCTCCTGCATTGTAGGCAGACGCTTTACCGTCTGAGCCACCAGGGAAGACTGACCTAGAGAACTCCCACTTAAATATTCAACTCCCAACACATATAGATTCAGCTACACAGGTTCAGTGCAAGAGTCATTCCAAATGGCTCAGAGACAAAGTTATTGAAGCTCTCTTTGAGTGTTTTTGTTGTCTCCAAAATGATTATTACATAATCTAGCTTTCGAAAGTAGATTTAAGATAAAGCACTGATCTCATTGTAATTTTGAAGACCTATCAACAAAATACAAGCGATTTTAATGCTGACACTGTATGTGAACACTTGAAGACTTTATATGTTTTTAAAATTCTATGATGGGAGACATTTGAAAGCCCCTAGAATTTATCCCAAGGAAACAAAGAATTGCGATTCTAGAGTGTATTGCAATTTCTAGAGCTGGTTGTGAAGTGGGATTTCTAAAAGTGTCTGCTAAGCTTATTTTTACAGTTAAGACCTTTTCTATTTGTATATCTGTTTGTTCATGTGGAAGATTTTCAAAATTAAAATTACTTTAAAAGGCTCTTCCAACAAAGTCATTGTCAAATTTACAGAAGGCTGGAAACTATATACCATAATGTTTGAAATACTGCAACAGACCAATAAGTATGTATGTATTTTCTGTATATAAACACAGGAAACATATTAATGCAATTAAAATCATTATTTCATTACTTTTCCTTATACTGTAATATTTAATGTATTTATTCCTTTGTCTTTGAATAATTATATATAATCATTTTTTTCTTTTCTTGCTATTATTTATTCTTTTCATGATTACTACTAAAATTAATGTTGTAGAGAAGAAAGTAATAAAAAATGATACACTGTGTTTATCAAATACTCTAGACATACCAGTGCAAGATAAAAGAATCTGAGAAAACTTCAGATGTGAGGGCATCAAAATAACTTGATTTGTGTGTAATGAAGAATTAATTCCCTTGATACCACCTTCTACATGCATTGACTCCACTTCTCATTTCTCCCTTTTCAAGCATCACTAGATTTATGTGCCTTTCACTTCCAAGAACTGGTATTGCCAAGGTCACTAATGACCTCATTTTATTTAATCTCTCTGTAGCACAACACTCTCTACTTTTGATTTCCATAACACCATAACACTTATCCTGTGTTTTCTCTTGACAATTCACAATTTACCCTCCAACCCAATGAGTTCTGCCCTTTAAATATTGGGCTTCTTGGATTCTCTGCTTTGTCTCCTCTCTCTCCACAAGTTACTCATGAGTCAATGCATTTTTGATGGTTTTAGCTACTAATTATTTGCTGAAACGTATATATTCAACCAGATCCCTTGAACTCACCCTTCCATCCACCCCTAATAACTATACCTAGGAATCACACAAGTTCTTATACTGTAACCAAAGCTAATTCATATCTTGTTCTCCAAATTAATTCTATATTCCCTAAACCAGGCAACCTAAAGGGACCACAGATTCCTTTCTCTTCTTTGTCTCAATGGGTAATTGCTGATCAAATCCTGTTCATTCTTTTTCTTCTTTATGTATTCCCCATACCACCACCTCCATCCCACTGCAACTCCCTTGACCTCATCTTCTCTCACCTGAATTAATTGATATTTCCACCTCTAGTCTCAAACCCAATTAAAGGGATTTTTCACTATCAGTTCAGTTCAGTCACTCAGTTGTGCCCGACTCTTTGTGACCCCATGAATCACAGGATGCCAGGCCTCCCTGTCCATCACCAACTCCTGGAGTCCCCCCAAATCCATGTCCATTGAGTTGGTGATGCCATCCAACCATCTCATCCTCTGTCATCCCCCTCTCCTTCTGCCCTCAATCTTTCCCAGCATCAGGGTCTTTTCCAATGAGTCAGTTCTTTGCATGAGATAGCCAGAGTATTGGAGTTTCAGCTTCAACATCAGTCCTTCCAGGGAACACCCAGAACTGATCTCCTTTAGGATGGACTAGGTGGATCTCCTTGCAGTCCAAGGACTCTCAAGAGTCTTCTCCAACGCCACAGTTCAAAAGCATCAATTTTTCGGTGCTCAGCTTTCTTTATAGTCCAACTCTCACATCTATACATGACTACTGGAAAAACCATAGCCTTGACTAGATGGACCTTTGTTAGCAAAGTAATGTCTCTGCTTTTTAATATGCTGTCTGAGTTGCTCATAACTTTCCTTCCAAGGAGTAAGAGTCTTTTAATTTCATGGCTGCAATCATCGTCTGCAGTGATTTTGGAGCCCAGAAAAATAGTCTGACACTGTTTCCACTGTTTCCCCATCTATTTGCCATAAAGTGATGGGACTGGATGCCATGATCTTAGTTTTCTGAATGTTGAGCTTTAAGCCAATTTTTTCACTCCTCTTTCACTTTCATCAAGAGGCTCTTTAGTTCTTCACTTTCTGCCATAAGGGTGCTGTCATCTGTATATCTGAGGTTATTGATATTTCTCCTGGCAATTTTTATTTCCCTCTTGTGCTTCCTCCAGCCCACTATACTCCTAGGTTAATGTTACCAAAGTGCACATCATCTATACATGACTACTGGAAAAACCATAGCCTTGACTAGATGGACCTTTGTTAGCAAAGTAATGTCTCTGCTTTTTAATATGCTGTCTGAGTTGCTCATAACTTTCCTTCCAAGGAGTAAGAGTCTTTTAATTTCATGGCTGCAATCATCGTCTGCAGTGATTTTGGAGCCCAGAAAAATAGTCTGACACTGTTTCCACTGTTTCCCCATCTATTTGCCATAAAGTGATGGGACTGGATGCCATGATCTTAGTTTTCTGAATGTTGAGCTTTAAGCCAATTTTTTCACTCCTCTTTCACTTTCATCAAGAGGCTCTTTAGTTCTTCACTTTCTGCCATAAGGGTGCTGTCATCTGTATATCTGAGGTTATTGATATTTCTCCTGGCAATTTTTATTTCCCTCTTGTGCTTCCTCCAGCCCACTATACTCCTAGGTTAATGTTACCAAAGTGCACATCTGATTAAATTAGCTTTATGGTTTTGGCTGCCCACCATTAACTGAAGAAAAGGAGCACTCCTTAGTAAGGTACATAATCAGACCCCGATCTGACACTCTCTTGTCATACCTCTGGGAAATCCCAAAACTTTACCGTGTCAACTTATTTTCTGAGTGATCCTCTATCTTTCATACATCTTTATCTGTATTTCTGTCTAATCCATTCCATTATCTAGTCAATGAAAGCCTCGCTATTCTGATCAACAGATGAAACACTACCTTCTCTTTAAATGTTCTCATTACCACAATCAGTAAAATTAAATACTCCTACCTTACAGTTTCTGTGACTTTGAAACATATTTATATATTTCCTGTTCCTAAACTGTAAACTCCCAAAGGACAGCTACCCTATCTTAATTATATCTATGCTTCCAGCTCCTTAATAGCATACTATTAATTAGATTGCTCATTAAAAATTCATGGATTAAAAAATTATTTATGTAATAAAATTTTCTAATTTTATTTATTATTTTCCTCATCTCGATAGTCCCGCCTTCATTTTTTCACCTTAATTATAAACTAACAAACACACATTATAGCTGGCTTTACTTAACAAGCATTGACTGAGAATCTGTATTACAGCAACATATTTTTGTTAGGGGCACATGTGGGTGTGTGTTGTGGGCCACTGGACACTCAAGTATAAAAAAGCGTGGTCCCATTTCCTTATTAATCTTGGCCCTGCTCTTCATGGTCTCTATATACTTATTTCATAGGCAAGGTGAATATTTCAATGGAGTTAGCAAAGTCCCTTTTCAAAGATAAAATTTTAAGATGCCAATGACACATTTCAGGACCCTTTCATGAGCATGGGCCTTTCCCATGGAAACCACAGGTATTTATATTTATAATTTATTAATGCAATAGCACTGAAGCTGTTGCAGGCACTTGGCATCATGATTTCATTTTCTTTTTTATAAAGCATCTCCCCTGCCAAATGTGAAAGCTTCAAAGACTTAGAAGACCTAGATCCATCTCTTGCCTCTATTTTTAGCAGCAGCTATAACTTATTGACATGGAACAATAGACTGGTTCAAAATTGGGAAAGGAGTACATCAAAGCTATACTTTGGCACCTTGCTTATTTAACATATGAAGAGTACATCAAAGGAAATGCCTGGCTGGATGACTCACAAGCTGGAATCAAGATTGCTGGGAGAAATATCAACAACTTCAGATATGCAAATGATACCACACTAATGGACATAGGCTTGATCACACTCTGGGAGATGGTGAGGACAGGGAAGCTGACGCATGGGGTCACAAAAAGTCGGACACAACTGAGTGACTCAACAACCACAACAACTCTGCCTATAAGTTAAATAAGCAGGATGACACTATACAGCCTTTACATACTCCTTTCCCAATTTGGAACCAGTCCTTTTTTCCATGTCCAATTCTAACTGTTGCTTCTTGACCTGCATACAGGTTCCCCAGGAGGCAGGTAAGAAGGTCTTTTATTCCCAACCCTTTAAGAATTTTCCACAGTTTGTTGTGATCCTCACAGTCAAAGGCTTAAGCGTAGTCAATGAAACAGAAGTAGATGTTTTTCTGGAATTCTCTTGCTTTTTCTATAATCCAACGATGTTAGCAATTTGATCTCTGGTTCTTCTGCCTTTTCTAAATCCAGCTTGAACATTTGGAAGTTCTCAGTTCACGTACTGCTAAAGCCTAGCTTGATGAATTTTGAGCATTACCTTACTAGCTTGTGAAATGAGTGCTATTCTGTAGTAGTCTGAACATTCTTTGGCATTGCCCTCTTTGGGATTGGAATCAAAATTGACCTTTTCCAGTCCTGTGGTCACTGGTGAGTTTTCCAAATTTGCTGGCATATTGAGTGAAGCACCTTTATAGCATCATGTTTTAAGATTTGAAATAGCTCAGCTGGAATTCCATTCCAGAGGTCAAATGTAGTAACTGAAGGGAACAAAAGTTCCCAAATATCTCCCACTGCCATTTTAAGCAGGAGTTGCTAGCTAACCATATTCCAAGCCACCTCAGTGTGTCAGATTCAGGGAGATAGTTTTCTTAACTGGTAATAGAATTTGCACTGAGGCAATTTGTCTTTAGGACATGAGATGCGAACTGCTCAGCTATCTCCAGATTTTGTCTGAAAATCGAGCAAAGATACTGTCAAACAGTGGCTTTGACTACTGTAATCCTAGGTACAAAGCAATATAATGACACTGTCATTTGGAGGTCCCACTGATGTTGTCACCAGTTAAAAACATCTACTTAATAACAATGAAGTACCATTTTTACAAGATTTAATATTGGAAGAATTAATGCACCTCATAGTCTGAGTTTCAACTGCTCCTTTGATGGCAACTACTGTACTGGTTTATTCTCGGGGATTCTCCAGATTTGAAACTGACATTATAAACTCAGCATTCTCAGGACTTTTCAGTAAAATCGGGGTATTCATTGTAAATGGATGGAACAGACTGTTTAGTATGCATATAACACTTTAATAAGGGAGGAATCTGTATCAAGATTTAGATAACGGTCAACTTCTGAAGCACTTCAATAACTTGTGTTGACATTCAGATGCTAGAAATGATTGTTAACACATGACCATAACGGATATAGCAAGGCTATACACTTGTAACCTTTTTTTGCAAAGTGTGTATATGCAGTTGAGGAGTTAATAAGTACCATTTCCCTCAGCCCCCTCACGATGACACATAACAAAATGAGATTCAGTGGTACAGACACAATAAAACAAAGTACCAACACGTTCATCTTAAATAGCAGGGTGTCAAGACTCTTCCTAGGCAAGTGTGAGTTGTTAACTCAAGCCTGCGTTACACAATTGCATAATAGGGTCTAGTAGCCTGTGAAAGTGTTTTCCGACATCTCAGCATCACAGGAGACCTGACAAAGAGACACTCTGTCGTCTTGATTTGCCAGTAGGGTAAACAAACCTCCTTTGACTGGCAGATGCAGGAGAAACTATACTTTCCTATACTAGCTGGCTGAGTTTAAATGGAAGGGAAGTAAACACTAGGTTCAACAAAATAAATTAAGGGAATATTCAAGTTTATCTAAGAGCTTCCTGAAAAACTATAGAGGTATATAAGTCTATGATGAAATATCAAACTTTAAAACTTGAGACCAAATATGTATAAAAGGGCCTAAATATATCATTATTTGAAAGAAGCTTTTTTTTGGTTTGTTTTTAAATGTGGTAATGCATGTTATCCTTCTGGAGAGTGAATGAAGTCACTCAGTCATGTCCAACTCTTAGCAGCCCCATGGACTGTAGCCTACCAGGCTTCTCCGTCCATGGGATTTTCCAGACAAGAGTACTGGAGTGGGGTGCCATTTCTTTCTCCAGCATGTCATCCTTCTGGAGGAGCAGACACAAAAATGAGATTTAACAAGCACAAGAATTATTGGGGTGTAGTGGATGGCCGACTGCCTGTGAAAGAAAACAGCATGAGGCTTGTGAAGGTTGCAAGAGCTATCCCACAATTATACCTGTGTGATCTCTTAGGTGATGGAATTCCAGCTGAGTTATTTCAATTTCTGAAAGATGATGCTGTTAAAGTGCTGCACTCAATATGACAGCAAATTTGGAAAACTCAGCATTGGCCACAGGACTGGAAAAGGTCAGTTTTCATTTCAATCTCTAAGAAAGGCAATGCCAAAGAATGCTCAAACTAATGCATAATTACACTTATCTCACACGTTAGTAATGCTCAAAATTCTTCAAGCCAGGGTTCAACAATATGTGAACCATGAACTTCCAGATGTTCAAGCTAATTTTAGAAAAGGCAGAAGAACCAGAGATCCAATTGCCAACATATGCTGGATCATTGAAAAAGCAAGAGAGTTCTAGAAAAACATCTATTTCTGATTTATTGACTATGCCAAAGCCTTTGACTCTGTGGATCACAATAAACTGTGGAAAATTCTGAAGGTGATGGGATACCAGACCACCTGATCTGCCTCTTGAGAAATCTGTATGCAGGTCAGGAACTGGAAATGAAACAACAAACTGGTTCCAAATAGGAAAAGGAGTACGTCAAGTCTGTATATTGTCACCCTGCTTATTTAACTTATATGTAGAGTACATCATGAGAAACGCTGGGCTGGAAGAAACACAAGCTGGAATCAAGATTTCCAGGAGAAATATCAATAAACTCAGATATGCAGATGACACCAACCTTATGGCAGAAAGCGAAAAAGAACTTATGAGCCTCTTGATGAAAGTGAAAGAGGAAAGCGAAAAAGTTGGCTTAAAGCTCAACATTCAGAAAACGAAGATCATGGCATCTGGTCCCATCACTTCATGGCAAATAGATGGGGAAACAGTGGAAACAGTGTCAGACTTTATTTTGGGGGGCTCCAAAATCATTGCAGATGGTGACTGCAGCCATGAAATTAAAAGATGCTTACTCCTTGGAAGAAAAGTTATGACCAACCTAGACAGCATATTAAAATCAGAGACATTACTTTGCCAACAAAGGCCCGTCTAGTTAAGGCTATGGTTTTTCCAGTAGTCATGTATGGATGTGAGAATTGGACTATAAAGAAAGCTGAGTGACAAAGAATTGATGCTTTTGAACTGTGGTGTTGGAAAAGACTCTTGAGAGTCCCTTGGACTACAGGGTGATCCAACCAGTCCATCCTAAAGGAAAGTAGTCCTGAATATTCATTGGAAGGACGGATGCTAAAGCTGAAGCTCCAACTCTTTGGCCACTTCTTGCAAAGAACTGACTCATTTGGAAAGACCCTGAGGCTAGGAAAGATTGAACGTGGGAGGAGAAGGGGATGGCAGAGGATGAGATGGTTGGATGGCATCAGTGACTCAATGGACATGAGTTTGAGATGGACAGGGTGAGTTGGTGACATACAAGGAGGCCTGGTGTGCTGCAGTCCATGGGGTCGCAAAGTGTCAGACATGACTGAGCAACTGAACTGAACTGAACTGACCTCTTAGAAGGAGACAAAACAAGGAGGCAGAAAAAAGGAAGCCGAATTTATACTGCCGTGTAATCTAAGAAAGTTTTGGCCAAGCTGACTGGGGAATCTTTGAGCCAAAGTCACCATCAAGGGAAATGCACATCTTGCAGGAATGGACCTGCCTTAGTATCCAGGCTGCATTCGGTCACTGGGTAGGATGTGCGCCTGGAAATGGTGGCCTCAGGACCAAAGCCGTGATAAATAGAGTGCAGTGTCTGGAGCCAGCATTTAATTGCATCCACCAAAGCAGAAAACATGAGAGAGCATTTTCGTGACCATCACCTTCAGTTACTATGCCTTCATGAGGCTAACCATTTTAATAAAAATTTGAGCTTCAGCTGTAGTAAACCAACATGAGTGATTTTATTTTGCACTCACAAAAATCAATTACTTTTACTGATAAATGAAAATTACTGTAGAAATCTCAACTAGGATAAACAAAAGATTTCAAATGACCATAAAAAGAGAAAATTATTATCATTAATCAGTCCTTTAAAATGTATTCCTTGTTTGCTTACATTAACATACATGCACACAATACTTTTGAGGTCTTTGTCTGATAAAAAAGCAATGGCATCAATTGAATAAAGCCAGTAGAGCTCATCAGTGACACTGCTCAAATAATAAAAACAAAGTTTCAAAGGACAGGGGACAAAGGTTAACAGAAATATATAGAATTAACCTGTAGGATTTAAAGTATGCATGTCAGTATGCTCTGAGTTTTACAACAAGGGACAAGGTAAGCAAGAAAGATACCTCCACACTAACCTAAGTGTAACAGGGGAACTGCCCATTTTGCTGTGATATTACAAGCTGTCAAGGGTCTGACTAGAATTGATGGCATCAGTGGATTCTAGTAGAAACCTGAATAGATGGGCTGCTTGCATGAAAAACTGCTTATCTGGGACATTCTTTTTCCTGAGGACATTCTTTTTCCTGAGTGCATAGAAAGTAGCTTCCACAGTCCTAAGGGAAGTTGAGTGACAGGCTCTACAGTTGATACTGAGAGTTTAGGGCTTTCAAATATACTTTCTCATATGCTTTTCTTCCTTCTGAAATTCTGTATATTTTCTATGAAATCCAGAAATCTGGGCCAATGACTTCTTAAAAAATATTTTGTTTTTTTTTAATTAGAGGATTATTACCTTACAATATATTGTGATGGTTTTTGCCATACATCAATATGAGCGAATAGCATTGAAACATATACATCACCACGTGTAAAGCAGATAGCCAGTAGAAGTTTAATGTATGAAACAGGGAACCCAAATCCAGCAGGCCAATTAATTTTTAAGGGGCCTCTCTGATGTCATAGTGGCAAACGTATGCTGTGTGGAAAGCACTGTCTTCAGTGAACGACCATGTGAAGGTGTTTCAGTACAAAAAATAGTGGAAATAGAAGACTTAGTCCCAATCTTTCTGAATCATCTTTGGAAAAGATACTTGTCCCAAATAAAAGGAAGAGATTACATTACATACATTTTCAAACAGCTCCACAGAGCCCTGGGACCATTCTGGAAAGAAAGAAAAACTGAGATTGTGGGATGGTGCACTTTGCTATCTTATATTTCTGTTTCATAAAAGATCTCATCTAAAGAAAAATTTTGAAGACTGAAAATATCCACATTATGTGATTTCTAAAGTCTTTGCAGCAATACAACTGCAATCTTTTGATTAAAAATTTTAGTGGGATATTTGACACAGAGTGGGGTGAGGTTACCCTAAAAAATAATTTTTCTACATCTGTAAGTTGTTAAGTGGCTCAAAAAGCAGCTGTTGGTTAACAATATTATCTAATTTACACTTTGCCTATCATTACATAATATGAAAGCCCCTCCTCCAAAAAAAAAAAAAATGGCTCCACAAGACATCTCCACTCTAATCCTTGAAACTGGTGAATTTTATCTTATGTGGAATAAAAAAAAATCTTTGCATATGTGATAAAGTTAACAAACTTGAGATGGGGAGATAAACCTAGATTATCCAGGTAGGCCCAAAAGGCAATGACATGTAAGAGGGAAGCACTGGGAGATCTGACACAGAGAGGAGAAGGTGGAACAGGAAGAGATTTGAAGATGCTGGCGTTGAAATTAAAGTGATATGTATGGCCACAAGTCAAGGAATGCCAACAGTCACCAGAAGTTGGAAGAGGTGAGAGATAACCCCTTGCAGCCTTTGGAGAAAGCATGACCCTGATAACACTTTGATTTCATCCCAGTGATACTGATTTCAGTCTTCTGGCCTCAAAAACTGTGAGACAATGTATTTCTGTCATTTTAAGCCACCGAGTTTGTGGTAATTTGTTACAGCAGCCAAAGGAACCTCATACACAGGAAGAAGACTTTTTTTTTTTTTTCTGATGCCCTATTTTTCATCTTCTGAAAACAGCACAGGCTGGCCACAAATAAAGATGGCAGAGTTATGAAAAGACCTCTGACTGTTCATTTGCTGCAATCTCTAGTAACATAAAAGACAGGACTCTTTAAAATAAACTTTTTATTGAAGTAAATCAAATATATTGACAAAGAAATCATGAGTAGAGCACTCAATGAATTTTCATAGTAAATTAAATAAGCAGCACCAATCAGCCCTGTTCTAGTCACTAACTCCCCCAACAGTAATCACTACCTTGACTTCTAACACTGAAGAGATTAATATTCCCTTTTTTTTGTACTTTACCTAAATGGAATCATATAATATATACTCTTTTAGATCTGTCTATGTTTGCTTAACATTTTATTCCTGGCATTCTCCTATACTGCTAATAATAGTAGACTATTTAGTCATGAGACCACTCTGGAAAGAAAGAGAAACTGAGACTGTGGGGCAGTGCTGTTCTATGTTTTAAATCTGTGCTCCACAAAAGTATTTCACAGAGTATTTATCCATTTTTGGACTTTTGCATTATTTCTAGTTTTAATCTATTATAAAGAGCATAGCTATGAATATTTGGGGGCAGTGAGTGCCTGGGTTGAAACTGCTGGACCATGAGGTATGTACATTTAGAACAAAGGATTTTATAAGAATAAAAGTACAATTTTAAAGTCACTCTCATTTCATTATGCAGATGTTACTCAACTACATTTCTATTTTTTGACCTTAAAATAGTAGATGAATTGTGAGCCACCTAAGTCTTCTGATTAGATGCACTTAGGAAAACTGGATAAACTCTGAAGTAAGAGTCTTATGTTTAACTGGTATTTTTCAAGGTCACCTTAATGTAGTAAAACATCTTTAAAAATTAGAATTAATTTTAAAAGCTTAAATTTGGTACCTGGCACTT
>SJYC01145368.1:0-11705 GCA_006408675.1 Madoqua kirkii | reverse complement strand
AGATTCATGCTGATGTATGGCAAAATCAATACAATATTCTAAAGTAATTAGCCTCCAATTAAAATAAATAAATTTATATTAAAAAATAAATAAATAAAATTTAAAAAATTTAAAGAGTTTCACAAGCTAGTTTTAAAGGCTAGAGTTCTACATTTGGGTAGTTGGAAAAGTCACATTCTAATGTTACTTTCAGAAGTTTATAGAAGCTACTCACTTCTTATAGAAGCATAGACATCTTCATACCCTTCCTAATATTTGGCAGAGTGCTTCTTAGTCAATTTGGGTGTGATTAATGAATACATAAAGATGTATTGCT
The DNA here is from genome assembly GCA_006408675.1 of Madoqua kirkii. Lineage (NCBI taxonomy): Eukaryota > Metazoa > Chordata > Mammalia > Artiodactyla > Bovidae > Madoqua > Madoqua kirkii. The sequence continues at coordinate 11,389 of SJYC01145368.1, read as the reverse complement.
TAGTATTTCAAAAATAATTCAGAGTCTGTGTCAGAAGATGTTTGCTAAGACCAGAAAAAAGTATCCCAGTGAAAAATTCAGGAGTCATTCATATAGGCACAGTTTTCTGGCAACTGAATCCTTCACCACATGTTCTAAATCAGTGCAGCCCTGGACTCTATAACTTTTAAAAATGATCATGGTAATGCTATTACTGAGTATTTTATTTGCACAAAACAAGGAGGTGGGACTTAGATATAAATTTGGGCATGATGTGTTTTCTGTCTCCTAGAGAGGATAAGATACTACACAAGTATAAAACACGATGACAGAAGGTAATTTAGACTACTTTCACAGTATGCTGATTGTCCAGATGATGAAACCGAGGGTCACAGGATGTTTTTAATGGGATTTATTTAAGAAGCAATATGAACTTAAATTGAGGTGCAAGTGAAATGAAGCAAGCATAGATTTGAAGTTTTGCAGATGAGTTTGAAATGCAAGAGGGTAACCTTTATGAATTCAGGCATGCTTCTGGAGGATAATGTACATTAAAGAAAAAATAAAGAGGCAAAGGGTGCCCCTAACACTGAAAAATCAAATGCAGCTGAGAACCCATTGTAGAAACCTAAGTGGTAGAACCAGAATGATTCTAGAGTTGCCTACATCCTAATTCTAGGAATCTGTGAAAATTTACTGTCTATGACAAAAAGAGCTTTGCATGTGTGGTTAAGGATCTTGAAATAGCAAGGTTATTCTCAATTATCCTGGTAGGTTCAGTGTGCTCCTAAGGGCCTTATAAGAAGGAACCATGAGGGTCAAAATCAGAAAAAGGAGATGTGATGGCAGGAGCAAAGGTTGGAATGATGCAGTTTGAAGATGGAAGAAGGCTCCACAAGGGAAGGGACACAGGAAGTCTTAGGTGCTGGAGAATGCAAGGAAATAGAGTCTTCATTTAAAGCTTCCAGAATGGACACACCTCTATTTATACCTTGATTTTAGCCTATAAGATCTAAGTTAGACTTCTAACCTCCACAGAAAAAGATACTAGATTTGTGGTTTTTGAAGCCACAAAGTTTGTGATAATGTTACATCACCAATGGGGAAATAATATATTAAGACCCATACTTTAGAGGGTGGAAGGAGGAAGTAGAGCCATAGCTAGAAAAAAAGAATCCATCTAAAAAAAATCAGAAGGCAAGGTAGAGGTCGAGGTATCATAGTAGGTATCACAAGTGGGAAGCTGGTTAAGTTGGAATGAGAGTGAGTTCAAGGAGAATGAAATCTGAGGAAGCTGATAAATCCAAGGACTTTAAAAGGTCACTGGTAATCTTTAGTAAACAAAGAAGGTAAATTTGTTGTCACTACTTTTTAATAAATTAAGTAAATGAGAGAATATCATACAGTCATCCTAGAAAGCAGCCACTGATGTCCAAATGATCTAGGGCTCCTGAAATATAACTACTGAGGAAGAACAGGGACACAGTATTGGAAGACAGGGCAAATTTCAAGAGGTTTTATGAGGTGAACTGAAGAAAATAAAGCACTGTAAAAGAGAGAATCTCTTTGAGGAAGTTCTGGATCACTCTTTCCTGCACGAGCTATGAACTGCTGGGAAACTCTCAAGTTAAAGGGGCAGTTTGGAACAGCTGTAAACTGGCTGTAAGTCAAAGATGCAGAGTAAAAAAAAGTAGCAGGAGTTGGTGGAAGTGATCCTAGATCACAATGCTGGGCCCTGATGATATTTCTTACCAGCTGACTATGACTTTGGTCAAAAGCCTTCCATCCCCTGGTGGTATCTCCCCTCCTAGAACAAGATGTAACTGAACAAGACATTCTCAAAAGTCCTTTCAGTGCTCACTTCCTTTAACATTAGTGAGAAGCTTCATCCCATCTCTTCCCCCTAACCATCCCCTGCAGGTCTTCCCCTTCCTAAATTAATAAAAATTTCCCTGGCAACACCTTCTCTTCTAATAAAAGAGGAAAACGACCTAAGAGGGGAGGTGGGAAGAAGTATTTAGAGATGAGAATGCAATATGAAAGGAATTGCATTAGCTACAACAGGAATGTGTTAGGAACAAAGAGGGTTGGGTGGTTTTTTTTTTTTGGTTTTTGTTTTTCGGGATTTTTTTTTTTGTTTTTTGTTTTTTGGGTTTTTTTTTGGCATCACATAATGGTATAAGATAGCGGTTGGCAACTTTTTGCTATGAAGTGCCTGACAGCAAATATTTTAGGATTTGTGGGCTACATAAAGTCTGTGTCGCATATTCTTTTCTTTTTTTCTACAACCCTTTAGAAAATGTAAAAAGCATTCTGAGTCCATGGGCTTCGCAAAAACAGGCTTATGTGGCCCACAGGCTACAGTTTGCTAGCCCCTGGTCTAAGAGGTCATTATCATTGTGTGCACAGAGAATGAACACAAAATAAAGGCAGTTAAGGAAAATACAGCCACGGTCCTCTGACACTGCAGATGAATCTTTCTTGGAGAGTGCCTTGGTGTGCATGATGGGGAGCTGTTGAAAGGAACTCTTCTGGTGCATATTTTGGTATCTTCCAAGTAAATCCTGTAACATCCCAAAATGAACCAAATGCAAGGAGAGAAGGGGAAAACAGGGAAAAGGGCCAATGCAATCACAGAAGAATAAAGCTGGAGACCTAATGCTATCAAAACCTCTGGCTCAAAATATGAACCATGCTTCAAGCTTACCCTGTGCCTATTGGTTAAATAATAAGCCTATTCGTTTCTGTCATAATTTAAGCCAGTTTGATTTGGATTTTCTGTTTCTTTTGATCAAAAGCATGTTAAGTGATACAATCTGAAAGCGATGCCTCCTTGCATCACTAAACCTCATGCAATTTCTGCCCCCCACCCCGGGGCACATGTCATCTTCAGATGTACAGCCCATCAATTACCTTATCCTGAGGCCTCAGAAAGCCAAGGATATGGTGAGGCTTAGAGATAAAGCAGGGCTGGGGAATATCTTGGCAGTACTGCTTGCAATGGGGAAAAAAAGTTTCTTTTTGCCTAGGCAAAATGTCTCCAGTCTAAAAGATCCATATTACAATATACTGCTTTATCACACATGTCTGGATTTCTGTGTACATTGATAATTCTGTTTAGAAGATATTAGTCCTCTGAGAAATTTCTATCTTTGAGAAACCTAAAAATCTTTGCAATTTTAGAGAATGGTATTGGAACTACCAGTTAAGCAGTAGCTGAACAATGGCCCTTCAAATGTGTCCACATCCTAATTCCCAGAACCTATGAATGTTACAATGAATTGCTATTCTGTTTCTAAAAAATCCAAAATGTTAGGGGGAAAAATCCACAAACAACATGAAATACAATAGAATTTCTCTACCTTTCATAAGTATACATGCATATGCATTAATCACATCTAAGTTACAGTATAGCTAATCTTTCTAACTTAGATAGTTTTTAATTGGGTTAAAATATCTCTGGTTAGTCCCAAGTTGGTTTTTACATTTAAAAGAAGACAGGAGCCTTAGCCATATTTCTTTTTTAATCCTTCACTAAACAATTGTCTGTGCTTGACAGCTTTAAGTGTCATCCTTTGTGCTGGATTATATGTTACCTATCCTCAGCTCGGCATCATCATGGTGCCTTTGTAGTCTTCTCTGTTTGACAAGGGAAAACCTACAGGCAAATTTTCTAGAACCCTTTTCCCTCTATGCCTCAGAGTTGTTTCAGCCAATTAGAAGCACTTCCACTTGATTTGGGGGCTGAAGAGAGCGACAGGCCATTAGTCTCCACAGCAGTTGCCGCAAAATCACATGGCAGGTATGCAGCTGCAGCGGCCCCTGAGTGATTTCACCCTGTGAATCACCTGCTTAGGTTCACAGATAATCAGCAATGACTTCCCTCCCATCCAACGTTCTGATTTCATGAACTTCAATAGTAGTTTTCCTGACCTCTCTGTCTTCAATCCTTCCTATGGCTGGACAATCCTCTAATTCCCTGACTTGAATCTCTTCCAACCTGCAAAACCTGGAGTGGTTCCTGCTTTCCTGATGAAATCCTGACTAATACACACATTTACTGCTTCTATTAACCCTGTGAGATCATGTTTCGTTGCTATTTGAATAACAAAGTAGCTGGATCAAGCAGTGAGCGGTGTAACCCAGCATTGCATTAATACTTAGGTAAGGGGAAATCAGAGAAAGCAGCAGTCAATTTTAATCCAGGCTCTGCAACTAATTAGCAACATATCATTAGGGACATCACTTCGTGACCACAGGTATCAGTTTCCTCAATTGTAGAGAAGGGGCAGGCATGGATTATCTTAAGGATCATTTGAAGTTCAAATACAGCAGGCCCCTGTATTCATTGGTTTGGTATCCCGTGGACAACAATCCACACACAGCCGGCTGAAACCACGGATACCAGACCCGAGGATTCAGAAGGCTGACTGTATCTGGACTTCATAACAATATGTACCTGGCTTGAATTTCGCTTCAGTTTATCCTCAGATTGGGGCTTCCCGGATGGCTCAAACAGTATAAAGAATCTACCTGCAATGCAGGAGACACAGGAGACACGGATTCAATCCCTGGGTTGGGAAGGTTCCCTGGAGAAGAAGTGGCCACCCACTCCAGTATTCTTGCCTGGAGAATTCCATGGACCATGGAGTCTGGCGGTCTACAGTTCATGGGGTTGCAAAGAGTCAGACATGGCTGAGCACACACATATGTACGTATTGTCCTAAAATTGTTGTATTTGTTTTAACCAGTTTGCTTACACAGTCTTAGGAAAATTTCAATAAGTGTACAGCATATTCTATAGGATATTTTTAGTTGTCATTAATACTTATGAAAACTTTTTTCAGTAAAGGAAGAAAATATTAATCAGCAAGAAGAAATAAATTCATTTTCTCAAAATCATATGTTATGTGTAACACACAGACACACACACAGGAAACATTTTTAATTACTTGATATATCAAGATTCTCCTCTCCCAAAGATCTTTGGATTAAAGTATCCTAAGTTGCACATGTTTGCTTTCTCAGCCAGATTCGTATTTTTTTAAGGAATAATTTATTATTTTTATAGAATAATATCAGAGCAGTTTTAAGATGAATACATCCAAATCTATTTCCTTTGGAGCACTGACATGCAGCTCACAGACAGGCACAGGAACGGTGTGCAGCTTGATTTCACGGCTTTTGCAGAGCTCCTGGAGATTTGGGGTAAATATCTTGGAGCCAGGTGAATACAGCCAAAATCGCTTAGAAGCTAGAAGTTATGCTCATGGCATCAGTCAAACAGTAAGTCAGAAGAAATTTCATCTTATTTCGCTCAGGAACTTAAATGTAAATCTTGTAATTACTTTAAAATTCCATGAGACTTTTGAAAGTTAATTTATTTGACATCCAAAACTTATAAGAATCAAGTTATAAATTATTACCCTTACATCATATGACAGTGAGCCTCAGCTCAGGCTCAAAAATTCTCAGGCCTTAACCACATTTCAGAGTCCAAGATGAAAGTGCATTTGATGTATCTGTGGCCATACATTCTCATAGAAAATACAACTACTATAATAATCAAAATAAAATTCTTGCTCTTGACTACTCATTGGTGAAATGATGATGTTCTTGACTACTAATTTGGTTAAATTATTTTAGAGAAATATGCCAAATCTTACTGATAGTTTTATGACATAGAAAACTTATTTATCATTAACTAGTGTCTTTTAATGCCTATAAGTTGGTTATGCTACAAATTACAAACTTAACACCCCTTCAACTTTGTAACCTTTGTTTTCCCAAATAATATTAATCAAACTTCTTTAAAATGGAGATTTTTAAGGTTTCTGTCCAAAAACAAGTCTTCTGAAAATAGCAATCCCCCTTGTCCTGAAAGTTTTATAAACTCCAAATTAGGTCTTCAAAACAAAAACTTTTCATTCACAAGCCTTTCCCATTTTTGATAAGTCAACCTCCCCTCACAAAACCCGATTTTAAGCTTGCTGGCATGACTAAGCTATGCCTCTGGCACTGTGATTTATCTTCCTACCATTTGATTTGTAATTTAGGTGTCAGCAGTTGAAATCATGATCAAAAGTGAAAAGGTGCCTAGAGCTTTCAGGCAGTCATGATAATTATGTACATTACTAAACTGCTCAATCATATCTAGACCAACAATCCTGTCACCATTTACAAGTCCAATGACTTTAAAACTCTCCCCACTGAAAGAGAAAATTGCTTGCCAGTAAATGACACGTCCATCATTCAGTTATATGTCAGTTCAACATTACAAAAAGGTCATCTTCTAGAGGAGGCTTAGCAGAAACCTCTCTGGTGAAGATTAATTATTTAGCTACCTGCCTAAATCCTAAGATAAAGTGATTAGTAATGTGCACTTGGGAAAAAAGTCACAACACTGACAGGGATATTTAAAACAGTACCAAAACTGGACCCCAAACCTTTTCCATTTTGTGTATTCTGGTTTAAGACCATGTATCTCCTGTTTCACAGTAAACTAAATGTTTACATATCTTTCTTTACCCTGCACTTGGTGTGACTGGTACAGTTGGTTTAGAGAGGCCTCTAAGCACATTACGTCTGTGGATTCTGCTAATAATCTCCTCTTTGTGTTGTTCTAGGAGATTATCACAACAAGTTATTCTCCTATCTTGGTGACTTCTAAACACTCTCCTCCTATCCATCATTTTGAAAGTTCTGCCTGATATATGGGTGACCCACAGCAAATAAACTGATACTGAGGGTTCATGGCTACTGACTCATAGGTTACAGTGTATGAAATCCAGTATCTAAGGTCTTGGAAGTGACAGACTGGAAGAATATAAGGTCATAAGAAAAACTCAATTTTTTTCTTTCTTACATAATTGTTATTTATAATACAGTTATAGAAATATCACTGAGAATATAAAAAGAGTGGTGAATTCTTTATCATAATTCCAGATAAGAGTTTTTCTGAACATTTTATTTTCTATTGAGATATAGCTGATGAACAATGTTGTGGTTTTCAGGCAAACAGTGAAGGGACTCAGACATACATATATATGTGTATATTCTTCCCCAAACTCCCCTCCCCTCCAGGCTGCTATCTAACATTGAGCAGAATTTTCTGTGCTATACAGTAGGTCCTTGCTGGTTATCCATTTTAAATGATAAGAGTTTTTCAGTTTCATGAGCTATCTGATCAAATTCCATATATGTGTAATTGAATAAATTACAATTTATTATCTGTATTATCTTAGGTTTAGATAATTAATACTTTACACTTGGCTTTATAATTAGTGTTATTGTTAATAATATGACGACTGAGATTTACTGAGTACTGGGTATGCATCAGATACTGTGCTAAACACTTTACTAGCATTATTAGCAAAACTATGAGAGATGTATTACTATTGTTCTTACTTGACTGGAAGGACTGATGTTGAAGCTGAAACTCCAATACTTTGGCCACCTGATGTGAAGAACTGACTCCTTGGAAAAGACCCTGATACTGGGAAAGAATAAAGGCAGGAAGAGAGGGGGATGACACAGGATGAGATGATTGGATGGTATCACTGACTCAACTGACATGAGTTTGAGTAAACTCTGGGAGTTGGTGATGACAGGGAGGTCTGGTGTGCTGCAGTCCATGGGGTCGCAAAGAGTTGGACATGACTGAGCGACTGAACTGAACTACTTGACACATAACAGAACTATGAACTCTAGAGTGTCAAAATAATTTTTCCAAAGCCTCACAACTACTAGAGGAGCAGAGCTTCACATTTGGGTTTCCTTTTGACTTTAGGCTAGGCTAATTTTGGAAAAGATGACATTTGTCCTTAAGATCACTAGTTTTTTCTTCTTTGTTTTTCATCATCCTCCAGTCCAACTCTCAGTCTCTTTACTTGCATAATAATTTTTCTCCATTCAGCACTCACATTCTCTCCTTTCCTTCCTATCAAATGTTCTCCAAACAGAAAACATCACTCTTCCAACAAGTATCTGCACGCTAGAGGTGGAGGTGTGGGTAGCTGTTTGGCTGAAGAGTAAAGATGTAATGTTAGAACTCCACTCATTGTTAATGCTTAAAGGTGAGAAAGACTTCCCTGGAGTTCATCAGATAATATCAAGCATCCCATGACTTGAACAGAAGCCAAACCTAATGTCATGTATCACAATACTAATTATTTGACAAAGTTCTTGAGAAAGTCATTTCCAGTATCAGGAAAACAATAGAGGAGGAGATAGCAAAAGATGGAGGTCCAAGGAGAGGAAACTATGGCTGTCTGACCTTGGATTCCCATCTACTTCATTGGAAATTAACTCCACAAAATGAAACTTGAACTCACACAGATGATACCTTTGACTGTTAGTTGGAAAAATATTATTCTGCTAATTTCAGGCACTTAAAGCTTGACCTTAAAAGACATGAGATTGGGCAGGGCAGGATGGTGGTTGGCAAGCACATCTATGGTTTACAGATAAAAGAATGGAAGTGAAGTCCTAAGAGAAAATCCTGCCAAAGGATGCTGGAGGTTAGACCAAACCTTCAGATACGGGCTATTTGCTGAGATGCAGACTACTGCATGGGCTGAGAGATGCTTTCAGTCACAGATGCTGTCCAGGAGGGCACAGAATCATGGCTAAAGATAATGGTGCATGAATCATCTTTCAGAGGACTGAGGGGTAGACAGCAGGACATATGCAAAAGTCTGCTGCCAAGATAAATGATCCAGCACACAAATAAGACAATAGAAATGAAGCAGTTCTAGATGGCGTCTGGCAACTAAGCCTACAGATCTAAGAAGCAGCTGGTTTCAATAACCATTGCTTGGTGGAGGATAGCGATGGGATTATATAACTTCTTTTATTGGCTTTGGGTCACTTTTGCGATCTGAGTAAAACAGCATTTGGTGACAGTTTTACCCATCCCCACTTCCCCTGTGGCTCAGCTGGTAAAGAATCTGCCTGCAATGTGGGAGACCTGAGTTCCATCCCTGGGTTGGGGAGATCCCCTAGAGAAGGGAAAGGCTACCCACTCCAGTATTCTGGCCTGGAGAATTCCATGGACTGTATAGTCCATGGGGTCACAAAGAGTTAGACACGACTGAGCTACTTTCAGTTTCACTTACCCATCCCCACAAAGGATATAGGCATCTATAGTAACTAGCTATTTCAGCTGACAACCAGTACCTAAGCTGTGCAATGAAATATCTCAACTAAGGGGAAAAATAAAACACAGCAAACAGGAGACAGGGTTTCAAATAGATTGGAAACACCATGGTCAAGGGTGGGAGTTGGGGCCGTGGTGGGAAGTTAGGACACTAGAGAAACAGTTGTAAAAATCATGTCCTGAACAGGCTCATTTAAAGAATAAGATTTAATGATAAGATTATACAGAGCTTCCCTGGTGGCTCAGATGGTAAAGAATCTGCCTGCAATGCAGGAGACCCAAGTTCAATCTCTGGGTCAGGAATATAACCTGGAGAAGGGAACGGCTACCACTCTTAATATTCTTGCCTGGAGAATTCCATGGAAAGAAGAGCCTGGCGTGTTACAATCCATGAGGTGGCAAAGAGTTGGACACAACTGAGTTGGACATGATACGACTATACAGAGAGTCAGACAGGATGAGTTTATACAATGTTCTCCCTCTCATTCCACACCACCAAGTCATCAGGGTTGAATCTAACAATAGATAACAAATGAAAAAATTGCAAGACATAGACTCTTCCTGAAGAGTAATACTTAGGGAAACCTAACAGCAAGAGACAGGGGAGGGGCGGGTGGAGAACACTAGATGAATTTGGAGCCATTGTCATCTATCAGTTCAGTTCAGTTCAGTCGCTCAGTCGCGTCCAACTCTTTGTGACCCCATGAATCGCAGCATGCCAGGCCTCCCTGTCCATCAGCAACTCCCGGAGTTCACTCAGACTCACGTCCATTGAGTCAGTGATGACATCCAGCCATCTCATCCTCTATTGTCCCTTTCTCCTCCTGCCCCCAATCCCTCCCAGCATCAGAGTCTCTTCCAATGAGTCAACTCTTCTCATGAGGTGGCCAAAGAAATCCAGGACTGATCTCCTTTAGAATGGACTGGTTGGATCTCCTTGCAGTCCAAGGGACTCGCAAGAGTCTTCTCCAACACCACAGTTCAAAAGCATCAATTCTTCAGTGTCCAGCTTTCTTCACAGTCCAACTCTCACATCCATACATGACCACTGGAAAAACCATAGCCTTAACTCATCAGACCTTTGTTGGCAAAGTAATGTCTCTGCTTTTCAATATGCTATCTAGGTTGGTCTACAGCTAATATCAGCAGCTACTACCCAGGTTAACATAAATCATCATACTAAAATGCCTATTTATCTTAGTTCTTAGTACCTGATACAGCATGTTTAGCTTTCATCAATAATTTACAAGGCATCCAAGGGGCAAGAAAGAAACACAGATTGAAGAAACAAAGCAAAGATCAGTATGGGATTCAGATATGATACATAGGTTGGAATTATCAGAGGGGAAATTAAAATAACTATGACTAATACATTATGTTCTGTAAGTACAAGAATAGACAAAGGCAAAACATAGGAGTAATGAATACTGTAAATAAGTGTTGAGATGGAAATTTGAAGAAATAATCAAATGGAAATACTACATAGAAATGAAAAAGACTGTAACAGAAATGAAAAGTGTCTTTAACAAGCTCAACAGTAGGCTTAACATAGTCAAAAAGAATCATTAAACTTGAAGATAGGCCATTAGGAACTTCCCAAACTAAAATGCAAAGAGAGAAAATTTGAAACAAACATAACACCCAAGAAACATAGGACAATTTCAACGTGGGTAACATATAACCAAATTAACTGAAGGAAAAGAGAAGATGAAGCAAAATAAATATCTGAGGTAGTAATGGCCAAGAATTCTCCTAACTTAATGACAGACATCGAAACAGGTCCAAGAAGCTCAGTAAACACACACACACACATATATATATAAAGCTACAACTAGGTATATCACATTCAAACTGCAGAAAACCAAAGAGAAACCTCGAAAGAAGTCATAGAGAGGAGAGGTGGGGGATTCCTTATAAGAAAAAGGATAATAATTACAGGGGACTTCTCATCTAAAGCCACACAGACAACAGAGTGTAGTAAAATATTTAAGGGGATGAAAGGGGGAAAAAACCACTATTCTAGAATTCATATCTGGAGAAAATATAATTCAAAATGGAACGAGAAATAAAGTATTTCTCTGACAAAAAAAACCTGCAACAGAAGTTCCTGTAAGAAATAATAAAAGAAGTATTTCAAGCAGAAATAAATTATGCAGTTCAGAAACTTGCTTCTACATGAAGGAAGGAAGAGGAAGAGGACTAGATGAAGGTAAAATGTTGCACTTTTTATTATAATTTGATCTAAATTGTCAG
>SJYC01145367.1:0-11454 GCA_006408675.1 Madoqua kirkii | reverse complement strand
TAGTCATTTTATTTAGTTTATATATATGCATATGTGCATATATTTTATATGTACATATATGCATTTTATACATATATACATGTTTATATATACATGTATACATATATACATAAATATACATATTTATATACAGAAAACAAAAAAAACATTATTCATGAAAGTACACTATGACTCAGTAAAAACAACCAGAGTAAATGGCATTTGAGCCATGACTATTCCCTCCTTCCCACAAGTCACCTTTGTTAGCTGACATTCCTTCCAAGATGAAGAGTTCAAACTGCTTGTTTGTGCAACTGAGAAGTTACAGGAAACCTTCCTTCAGCCATCTGCCTCTTCTTGCTGGACAAAAGTTCTATGCCAAGTGCAAGAGATAAAGAATACTACTGTCCTGATCAGACTTGCCCAGCTCATACCCCACACTGGGAGAGGCAAAACAAGAGGATCGGAAATTACTTCTTTGCCTTGCACTTGGAAAGAAAGTTGGGTTTTTACTTTATTTTGTATTAATTTCAGGTAATGGAGACTTCTAAATGTAGAGAAATATGAGTAATATACAGTTGCACTATTTAATGATAAAGGGGTTAGTCTCTCAAGAAGGCATTACAACCCCAAACACATCTGCACCTTAATAACAAAGTATCAAAATACATAAGTGAAAAACTGACAAGGAGGGGTGTAGGATGGAGGGACACATGTACACCTGTGGCTGATTCATGTCAATACATGGCAAAAACTGCCACAATATTATAAAGTAATTAGGCTCCAATTAAAATAAATAACGGAGAATGCAATGGCAACCCACTCCAGTACTCTTGCCTGGAAAATCCCATGGACAGAGGAACCTGGTAGGCTGCAGTCCATGGGGTCGCTAAGAGTCGGACACGACTGAATGACTTCACTTTCACTTTTCACTTTCACGCATTGGAGAAGGAAATGGCAACCCACTCGTGTTCTTGCCTGAAGAATCTCAGGGACGGGGGAGCCTGGTGGGCTGCCATCTACGGGGTCGCCCAGAGTCGGATATGACTCAAGTGACTTAGCAGCAATAGCAGCAAAATTAATTAATTTTTTAAAACTGACAAAACTAAAAGAAGAAATAAATAAATCCACTATTATATTTGGAGACCTCTATGCCTCTTATGTCAGTAATTACTAGACCAAGGAAGCAAAAAAACAAAAAATAAAGATATATATATGACTTGAATCACACAATCATTTGGTCTCATTGACATTACAGAATGCTCTATCCACAGACAGCAGAATATACATTTATCTCAAGCTCACATGGAAAGAATCTCAGGGACGGGGGAGCCTGGTGGGCTGCCATCTACGGGGTCGCCCAGAGTCGGATATGACTCAAGTGACTTAGCAGCAATAGCAGCAAAATTAATTAATTTTTTAAAACTGACAAAACTAAAAGAAGAAATAAATAAATCCACTATTATATTTGGAGACCTCTATGCCTCTTATGTCAGTAATTACTAGACCAAGGAAGCAAAAAAACAAAAAATAAAGATATATATATGACTTGAATCACACAATCATTTGGTCTCATTGACATTACAGAATGCTCTATCCACAGACAGCAGAATATACATTTATCTCAAGCTCACATGGAACATTATCAAGGTAGACCACATTCTGAGTAACAAAACACACCCTAACAAATTTAAAAGAATAGAAACATGCAATGTATTATCTCAGGCCGTAATGGAATTAGACTAGAATTCAACAGCAGAAAGATAGCTGGAAAACACCTCCAAACAGTTTGAAATTAGATATAAATAAATAACCCATGATCAAAGAAAAAGTTTAAAGAAAAACTCTTCAATATTTTGAACTAAATGAAAATGAAATTATAACTTCAAAATTTGTGGGATGATGCAATGAAAGCAGTGCTTAGAGAGAAATTAAGATCATTGAGATGCATGAAAATAAAGATCTAAAATCGGTTAAGATGGACATGGCTTTTTAAATGAAATTTACAATGAGGAATAATGGCATTGTTAAGTTCATTGATATTTACCGAACATCTTTCATATGCCAGGTGCTGGGGAATAAGGCATGAACAAGAATGGAAAACCCCTGCTATAATCTAGCTGACATTCTAATGGGGACAGTGGAAAGCTAAACAAGTACATAATAAAGAAAACACATTCAGAGCAACGTGAAGAAAACCTAACAGGGTAATGTGACAAATGATGGGGGGAAAGGAAACACTTCGCTGTGTGACTGGGATATCTGTATCGGATATGATATTCAACAGAGACTCTCACAACAGTGTTACGACACTCTCTCTATATATATAGTATTAGCTTTAAGCTTTTCTTTTAAACTGCTGAGTTGCTTTTCAACATTTGGGAATATGTTTGTCTTTCATTTTTTCACATTCCATGTTATAAATATATATATATATAATATACTCATTGAGGTTTATATATATTTAACTATATTTGATTATAGGCAAATTCTAAAAGCAAGCAGTTCTGTAACTGTCTAAGCAAATCAAGATATGTATGCAATTAAAGAGTGGATAAGAGCTCTACAAAAAAGAGAAAATATTAGTATCAGAGAGTTATATTTTAACAACTTGAAAATTGACATTTTTGTTACAATAAACATTAAACATTCAAGACATACTGCAGATCTTTTCTACTCAAGAGAACGAAATGGTAAGGGTCCAAAAATATGTGGTTAAGTTTTCCCAAAGCTACATCTTTTGCAAAACCCAGAGGGTTGACACATCAAAATTATTTATCAGAGAATGATGCCATGGCAAATAAATATAACTGAATTAAAAAGCAAGGCTAATCTGGGTGTTTTATGATTTCTGAAATTCAACTGGGTGCTTGTTTAAACAATCTGTACATCACAGGTTGTTTCATTTCATGTGGACAAAACTAGTAAAAACTAAATAGCTGGGCGCACAAGGATTTTCTTTATTTATGAATTTTTCTACAAAAGCTATATCATTGCTGAACTCTGCAATTCAAATATGCCACTTGGACAAAAACTACTCTTTTCCCAGGCACCCTATAGAAGAAGTAATGCACAAAGACTATTCTGTAACCCAGGGTTGTCACTTCTCTTTATACCACACAGAATTCTCCTAAATAGTTCCTGTAAAAAGAACCACTCTCTCTCTGATGGCCAAACCTAGCAGGTCACACAATCAGCTGAACAACTTTAAGTAAATTATTTCGCCTCACATGAGGGAGTTATAGCAGATGACCTCTGACATTCGGGGATTCAAAGTTATTTTGTTCAACACTGTTTAATTTAGAGAATACTTAGTATGTCTCTGATCTTTCAGCTGTGGTCATCTCAAACCTTTTTATGAGATTTAACCAACTGATAGAAAAAAAGGGTAGTCTTTTTTTTTTCCAAATGGCCATCTGTACCTATCAGAAATTTCATATCTAATTTCATTAGATGCAGGTGGCAGAAATAATTAACACAGCTCTTCATTACATAATAGATCTAATAGGACAGTGGGCATGAGGAATATGGGTTTGTGAAATAAATTTCAATCATTCTGATGTTAACTAGTTTCTTTTTCCTAAAATAGTTTGACCTCTATGCTTTCATTTTTCCTTTTGGCCTACATACTCACCTTGAGATATCTAATAGTGCACATTGACCTCCACCGGCATGTTACTTAGAGTAGAGGACTTGAAGTTTCTTGCAGCGTAGCATCAATACTGCAAATAAGACCTCGAGGCTGGTTCCCCCGGCCTCTGCCTTGTCACCATTCTCTACTTTTCTCTCACGTTCATTCATTGCTTTCATTACGATTGATAATAGTTGTATATATGTCCCAATCAAATGGTCATCAATTATTCTCTACTGTCATCTTACTTCACATCTCAGCTCTAAATACATTTGATTTCTTCTTTAATCACTCTGGGCTTCCATGCAATCACTCAACTTGTCCCCTATCTAACTTTTTTGCATCTCAGTCCCTTTGCCAGCTCCTAAAATGTTAAAACACCCCAGGTCCCCATCCCACAACCTCTATTTTTATGACCTCTATTTTTTTATATCTACTTATACTTAGCTTGAGTGATCTCATCTAGGCAAACAATTTTAAATACCATTCACATGCCAGTGACTCCTTCCACTTGACCTATCCACTGATCAGCCAGCAGACTCCTTGAAAAATCCATCTAAATCTTAAATGAGCATCTTAAATTTACCATGTCTAAAACTGTAATCTCTCTATCCTCTAATTGGCCCCATTTCTGTAAAGCCTCACAATGAACCCAGTTAGGGTATCCAGCCATGGTTCCATTGTTGCTACTGTTGTTTAATCACTAAGTCATGTCTGACTCTTTGTAACTCCATGGACTGTAGTATGCCAAGCTCCCCTGTCCTTTACTCTCTCCCAAAGTTTGCTCAAATTCATGTCTATTGAGTTGGTGATGGCTATCTAACCATCTCCTCCTTTGGCAGCAGAGGATGAAATGTGTGTGTGTGTTGTGTATTTATACATACACAGCTTATACATTCCTCATGCTCCACATCTAGTCCATCATCAAGTCCTGTTTGATTTCATTTCCAAACTGTCACCCAAACCAACTTGACTCTCTTCCATTTACCAACCTAGACCTAGCAACTGTCCTATCTTGCTAGAAAGACTTCAATAGCCTCTTATGCCATGGCCAAAGTATTCTTTAAAAAATATGAATCAGATCTTATCCTTCTCCCACATACCAGACTCCAGTGGCTTCACATCACACTGAAAATAAAATGCAAATTCTAAATCATGACCTATGCTAATTCTCCAACATTTCCTTTCACTTCACCCCCTAATTTTTGCTCTATAGCCTTTAAAAACTGTTTGACTCATTGTATGAACCTTGGTTACCACGTGTCAGCCACAGTGACCTTTGTCTATTTTTAATATACATGTCCTGTTCACCCCTGCTGCATGTCTCTGGTATTCACTATTCCTTCTGCCTGGAATATACTTGTCCAAGATTCTTATGTAACAGGCTCTTTATTTGTTATTAAGTCTCAACTCAAATGAAATCTCCTTAAAGAGACCTCTTCTGACAACTCTATCTGAAGTAGCTAGTTTTGTCAACCACTATCATACTACCACCTTTATGACCTTTGTCATTTTTAATATACATGTCCTGTTCACCCCTGCTGCATGTCTCTGGTATTCACTATTCCTTCTGCCTGGAATATACTTGTCCAAGATTCTTATGTAACAGGCTCTTTATTTGTTATTAAGTCTCAACTCAAATGAAATCTCCTTAAAGAGACCTCTTCTGACAACTCTATCTGAAGTAGCTAGTTTTGTCAACCACTATCATACTACCACCTTTATTTTATTCACAGCATGAAATATTATAAAAACCTTATTTATTTAAGCCCACTAAATTGGACTCTCCATAAGAAAAGCAACTAACAACAGTAGCCAACACATACCAGATAACTCAAGCATTAGACGTCAATTTGGCATGAGATAAAAAAAAATTACCAGATATTCTACTTTTTGAAGAAAAACAACTTTGTCATGTATTTCAATAACCTTTGGCATGGTCTGTAAGACACACAACCCAAACAATCACTATAAAAGCAAATAACTAGAAGACTTTTCTTAAGAAAAGTTTGTACAACCTGATAGAAAATAGATTGACTGTTTTCATTTGCATGCCTCAAAATATTTTCTTCAAAAAAAAATACTTCTTTAGAATTTTTACCTCTATGATGACTTAATAGGCTTTTAAGAGCAAAACACTACCAAGTAAAATCATTCTACCCACTGATTCCTTAATGCTGAGAAAAAGCAACAATAATGAAGAAATAAACATCTTTCTCCATCCACAGTCATTGCACAAGGGGGCTTCCTTGGTGGCTCAGATAGTAAATAATCTGCCTGCAATGCAAGAGGCCTGAGTTCAATCCCTGGGTCGGAAAGATCTCAAGACAAACGGAATAGCTACCCATTCCAGTATTCTTGCCTGGAGAACTCCATGGACAGAGGAACCTGGAGGGCTATAGTCCATGGGGCTGCAAAGAGTCAGACATGATTGAACAACTAACACTTTCACTTCACTTTTGCTATTAATATAACCTCTTTTTTGGTTACAAAGTGGGACAGAAATTTAAAACACTTCATATTTATATGTTTTAAGGTAATCACTCAGGTGGTGATCACAGGAAAGAAAATGTGATAAGTACTATTCTGTACCTGCCAGCTCTAATTCAGAACACAAACATTAAACTGAAACAGAATGTAGTATCACATTCGGGTAAAGTACAAGGGGCTACAAGGTCATTAATAGTTACTAATCCCATATTAACTCAACAGAATGGATGTAGATTTAGGAACAATCTGTGGAATTTGAGAAGGGTTTATATATGAACCCAAAGCCTGAACCTTACCACTAAAGAATAGGTAAGTTAAACTTGAAATATCCCCTTACAAATACGAAATACTAAAAGAAACGATGGACTACACAAACAACCAACTCTCAAAACATTAAAAAAAAAAACAAGCAAACAAAAAATCCAAAGAAGCAAAACGATTGTTGTATCAACTTCATGCATGCTATAGAATGAGACCCTCTTCAATTAGCTTCTGGAGACTGTCTCATCTCAGACAATTAGAGCTAGTTGCACAAAAATTGTCTCATTCAGAACATGCTTTGAGAGGGTTTACAAGATCCCAATGGAGCTTCCAAACTTGTTTTGTTTTCCTAATTGAAAACTTAGAAGGTAATAACCTCTCTCAATTCAGAGAAAGCTGGAAACCCTAGGATACAAAGCAGTTTCCAAAGAAATTTAAAATAAAATCATGTATCATTAAAAATTGAACAAAACAAACCAAGCACGTCTCCCAAAGAAGTAAAAACATGCCTTTGAAACAAACAGTAAGTCACCACTGTTCATTGCAGAGCAGCATGTCAGTTACAGAGTGGCAGAATGAATGTGCAAGTTGCCAAATTGAACTAATTCATGTTCTGAATTAAAATAAAACACCCTCAATGTCGTAGGCCACGTCTGTGGCCCAGCAGTTCTAGGGTTCGCTTTGATCTGTCGTGTGACACATGGAGGCATCGAACAGCTGCTTTGGCTCACGCCCTGCTCCTGGCAGGCACCTTTCCACACAGGATTCCTTTCTTGCATCTCGTGCTCCTTGATGGAATGACCTACATATCCATACATGTGGCCAAAACTCCAAGGATAAGAAGGAGGAAAAAGCTGCACACTTTTCATTACAAGGAAGTAACTGAAAAGCTGCTCTTTCAAGCAAAAGAAATACCACCTTGAGATCCACTTCCCCAGGTAGCCTCAGTGCTTCTGGCTTCAGCTATTACAATTACAGGAGGGAAGCATGTGCGATAACCATGAATAGCCAGGTCATCCTAACAGCGAAAGAAAAAATATTATTCTTCCTTTTTGGAGAAGTGTGAACTCTGATAAAACTATTGATTTCATGTAGGTTAAATTCATTCATAAGCTCATGTAACAGTTGGTCACAGAATGCTATGAGCAAGGCCCTGGGTAAGGGCTTGTAAAGGTTATGAAGTTGAATGATACAGCTATCATCCT
Organism: Madoqua kirkii; assembly: GCA_006408675.1. Lineage (NCBI taxonomy): Eukaryota > Metazoa > Chordata > Mammalia > Artiodactyla > Bovidae > Madoqua > Madoqua kirkii. The sequence goes on along the minus strand of SJYC01145367.1, from coordinate 3,888 downwards.
TCAAGGAACTTCCCATATTGGAGAAAAGTTACAGCATGCACATACACCGACATGGGAAAATGGACCACTGTGATGAGATTCCATCTATGTGCTTACATCCAGCAATCAGATACAAATATGTATTGAGCACTAATTATGCAATGACTCTTTAAGCACAGTGATTCTAAAAGACATATACATAAACATGTATATTTTTTACCACTGTGATGAGATTCCATCTATGTGCTTACATCCAGCAATCAGATACAAATATGTATTGAGCACTAATTATGCAATGACTCTTTAAGCACAGTGATTCTAAAAGACATATACATAAACATGTATATTTTTTGCACTCAGTGAGCTTATACTATTTAGTTGGGTAAATAAAACACAGATGTTAAAAAGCATGGCAATCACATATCCTAATCATTTTTGAATCCTCAGCACCTGGCACATAGTGGCTCTTTGATAAATTATGTGTTTTGTGAATGAATAGGTAACTGTGTATATATTTGCACATATACATGTGTGTATGTCAGTGTATGTGTATATGCAAGTAAGTATGCCTATGTCATATATTATACTGTATTTTAAAAGAAGCCTGACACCTTTAAAAATGCCCCTCCTTTGTGTTCATTTGAGGTATTTCAATGAAATGGGCAAAGGAAGACTCACTGATACAATTCTCCACTTGAAACACACATGATAGAATAAAGTTGAAAGAATCGTAAAGAGGGAATAGTGACTCTAGAAAGACGCTCTCTGTATGAGAGATCTACTACAAGAGAGGGGTTTAGCTCCAAAATGGGGTTTTTGTGTCAAATGTGGAGTGATGCCCCTCCTTTGTGTTCATTTGAGGTATTTCAATGAAATGGGCAAAGGAAGACTCACTGATACAATTCTCCACTTGAAACACACATGATAGAATAAAGTTGAAAGAATCGTAAAGAGGGAATAGTGACTCTAGAAAGACGCTCTCTGTATGAGAGATCTACTACAAGAGAGGGGTTTAGCTCCAAAATGGGGTTTTTGTGTCAAATGTGGAGTGAGCCAGTATGAACCCCAAACACAAAAGGTACGTCCTTATTGAAAACTTGTGTATTTGTCCAGTAAGAATATAGATTAGAAATACAAAATAAGCTATTAATTCTCAACAGAATTTTAAACTTAAAAAAAAACAACTGGAATCACCTTCCACCTCTCCTTCTCTCCACTGTAAAATCAGCCACTGGTTTTTATTAATCCTTATCAGCAGTCAAATTCATCTTTTCCTTCCTATTCCTAATGTTATCACCTCAATTTATCACTTTCTCACCTGAACTATTGGCCCCATTTTCCCACTTTCTGGTCTCAGAGCTCTTTCTAGTCAGGCTAATCCTATTACACACCTACTTAAATTTCTTCGGTAGTTCCCAATTTCCTATAAGATAATATTCACATTTCTTGTCATGTCATTCAAAGTCCTTTCTGATATGGCTTTCTCTTTCTCCACCTCTCCTGACATACTCCCTTCCTTCCTTCACCCATTCTGTGCCCAAATGTACATGTATTCCAACCATATTAAACTCTTTCATGTAAAAACTACTCTAGCATACTTCTGTGACAGACAAAATAATGGTCCCCAAAGGTTGCTGTGTCCTAATTCTTGGAACCTGTGAATGTGTTAGTTTATATGGCAAAAGGGACTTTGCAGATGTGATTAAGGAACTTGATATGAAGTTTGTTTGTTTGTTTGTTTGTTTTTTACTAACCATATAGACCCTAAATGTAATCACAAGAATACTTACAGAGACAAAGAAGAGAGTCACAACCAGAGGAGATGTGACAACAGAAGCAGAGGTCAGAGAGAGAGCTTGGAAGATGCTGTGTCATGGGACTTGAGATCCAGAAGGAGCCACAAGTCAAGGAATGCTGATAAGCATCCCAAAGCTTGAGAAGGCAAGGAAACAGAGTGTACCCTGGAGCTTCCAGCAGGAATGCAGACTTGCTGATCACCCTGATTGATTTTAGGATTTCTGCCCTCCAGGACTGTAAGATAATAGATTTGTTTTGTTGCAAGCCACTAAGTTTATGGTAATTTTTACAACAAAAGGAACTAATACACTATACTTGTATGTCTCATATCACTTATTTTTTACAAGATCTTTAACAATAGAGATGGTACACTATTCATGTTTTTTAATCCCCTGAAGAATTCAAATTGCTTGTTTATAGTATGCTTTGTTTGAAAACTATTTGCTAAGTATAAAAGAGTCACTATAACTGAGTAGTGAATATGAAAGGACAATGCCTATAGCACTACCAAAGTTATGATACATGGATTTTATAATGTGAAAACGCATGCAGCTACAAAAATAAGCACTCCATATACTTCCAAAACCATAATCATCAAAGTTATGGGGAAACTGTATCAACAATTCTCAGAATATAATTCATGAATGTGGAAAACAAAGCGACCAAGCCTAACAAAGACAAAACATTTCACATTCTTTTACTATAACTTCCTATAATTGTGTTCTTTAAATAAGGAATCCAAAAGTCAAATTTCACAGTTAGCTAAAAATTTCAACCTCTTTCATACCCAGGCACACCTGATGTCACTCACTGTTATTTAGCACGCAGCAGGAACTGAATAAACATTTGTTAACAACTGTATGAAGAACCTGTTTCTCTGTTCTTTGGGAAGATGAAGGGGCTTCAGCATTAAGTCAGAAATGCATAAAACCCTAAAAGAAACTAATAAAAAGAATCAATTTGAATCAGTTTTAATGAGGTGGATGAAACTGGAGCCTATTATACAGAGTGAAGTAAGCCAGAAAGAAAAACACCAATACAGTATACTAATGCATATATATGGAATTTAGAAAGATGGTAATGATAACCCTGTATGCGAGACAGTCAGAGAAGAGAGCCTATGGGTGGGAGTAGAGATTTTGGCCCTGGGTCCTGTATTATTATTTTTAAATCTCTAGTCCAAATGTTTGGTTAGAGAGCTGGGCAGGTAAGTTTGCTAGGTGGTAATACCAAGATAGGGACCAGGTGAAAATGGATAAATGCTTAGAATGAAGTTCAGTGAAGAAAATGTAGAGTTATATCACCGTTCTGAATACCTGCACAAACTTAAGAATTGGCTATGAATGAGAAATGTAATAGAGGAATATCTGAGGTTGAGGATGAAGGCCAGCATCCGTCAGCAGTGTAGTCTGTGGTTGAAGCAGGCCTGTTCAGGATCGCAGATAGAAGTTTAGAATATAGGGCTGTGATATGATGCCCTCCCTTGTAACGATTAGTAGTCAGATCCTTTTTAGAATACTGTCTAGAATATTTCAGACTAGTGAGCAGGTCTGGAGACTGACCTACAGATAACGGAATTTGGGACTTGACCTTCTAGAGAATAACTTAGCTTTCATAATGACCTTTAAGAATGCCAGAGGGATGGTACGGGGAGGGAGGAGGGAGAGGGGGTTCAGGATGGGGAACACGTGTATACCTGTGGCAGATTCATGTTGATGTATGGCAAAACCAATACAATATTGTAAAGTAATTAGCCTCCAATTAAAATAAATATATTTTTAAAAATAAAAATAAACTAATAAGCAAATATAGCTATGCACGTTATATATGAATACTCATAACTGAAAACAGAGATACTCTTCAAAGTTTTTTAGTATGTTAGTACTTGCGTATGTGTTTGGATACGTATTTAGAAAAGCCAAAGTTCTTTGGAAGTTTTTAAGAATACAAGACATTGCCAACCAAGAAAGTCCTTTCAGATTGAACCCCATTCTTTTGGGATATGCATATAAGAGCTATTGCTTTTTCACAGTAACTTTGCCTCATGCCTAGTACTTTATTTTAACTAGGTCATTCTTGGTCCCCTCTACCTCCTATTCCAGATCCAGTCCC